>CAJNJA010083509.1:0-20643 GCA_905231915.1 Symbiodinium necroappetens | reverse complement strand
GAGCTTGGAGTTCTGTCGTGCCACACATCGGTCTTCATTCCTTTGTTCATTGTGGCTGGACAATGTGTGCAGAGCGGATGCACGAATTACCGGATTCCCTTCGGGGATCATCCGATAAAATTGGAACGATACAGAGAAGATTAGCATGGCCCCTGCGCAAGGATGACACGCACAAATCGAGAAGTGTACCAAGTGCTGAAACTCTTTAATGCTGTACCCTGCAATGCGGGCTTTGTCCTTGCTAGATGGGAGGCAAAGAACTCTCCATTTCCCCTCTTTCAGGAAGAACTCCACCGGAATCTCTGGCCGCTTCTTCAACGCCCTGGGACGCTCGAAGGTGGTCCATCCTTTTGAAACTTCCGCTTGACACATTAGGGTTTAGGGTTTAAGGTTTCGCCAGCTGTTTCTCTTAGTGTTTAGGGCTTTTAGGGTTTAGGGTTCACTGCTTTTGCTGCTGCTACTGCTGGCGCTAGGAGTACTGTCGCGGTGCTGTCATTGCTGGCTGACGCGTACCGCGCCCGAGCAATCGCTGACACAGAAGCCCCGCACCTTCAGAGGTGAACATCGTGGCCATCGCCCAGGGCTCCTCAGAAAGAAATATCTCTGCTGTGGTCAGCCGGAAGCTTGGCTGGAATGTTGTTGGGCTTATAAACCGATCCTATAAAAGAGCCCCTTTATGCGGTTCTGTGCGGTCACGTCAAGAAGCTCGGCCCAGAAATATGGGTAGAAG
The DNA here is from genome assembly GCA_905231915.1 of Symbiodinium necroappetens. Taxonomy (NCBI): domain Eukaryota; class Dinophyceae; order Suessiales; family Symbiodiniaceae; genus Symbiodinium; species Symbiodinium necroappetens. Next base: position 19,913 of record CAJNJA010083509.1, on the reverse strand, counting down.
AATGCAGACCTGCCGTGTTTCAACGAGAGGGAACGTGTTCGCGACACTGACGTGGCTGGTGTGGTTGGGCTTGTCGCCTAAACCCACAATCAGGGGGAAGGTTGTGAAAGAGCTCGGTGCAGGTATGGCAGCGCTGCAGCAAGCTTTCTCTGTATATGCGCACTTGAAAGCTACCGGGGCCTATCAAAGAACTGCAGCGCAAACTCCAAACTTCCTGGAGCGTCAAATCCGAAGATAGCAAGCCTGAAACCCCGAAACATTTGATCTGCTCAGGGAGGACCTCTCGCTTGCCTTGCGTGCCACGCACGATGCCTTTTTGATGAAGGAGTCAACGATCTCTGTGAGCCCGGCAGCTGCACATGAGTGGTTTTAGGGTGCTCGGGCCAGGGTTAAGTTTCGTGTAGATCCCTGATTAAGATGCAGACTTTCTTTTAGGGCCGCAAGATTAGGACCCCGATTATTCTCCTTTTTTAAGGGGGGAGTGGGCTTATTAACCGGGGAACTTCCTTACTCTTCTCGTATATTCGGTACAAGCAGTCCCTAGTCTAATTATGGAGGCGTTTAGTATGCTAAGCCGCTAAGCCTTACATAGAGGTCCGAGAAGTATAACAACCATATCCACTAAACCAGCTCACTCTATCGAGCTTACACGAGGTTCTCCGGACAGTAGCGTGCTTTCGGCAGCAGGGTTTCGTTGATGTTTCAGCCTCAAGCTCGGACTTGAGGGGACGAGCGAGCGCTCCATGAGGTGTCTTTGAGTCCTGGGAACCTTGAACTTTCTTATGCCTCTGTAACCCTGCCGTAAAAGGCTGCGTAAGCGTTTTGGACCAGGTAACTTCACAACAAGGCTGCGGGTTCAGGGATTCTACTGTTTCTGTGTAGGGTTAGTTTGTTGGTGCCTCACGAACACTTTGAGCGTCCAGCTTCCCGGCATGGACCCAAACAACGTGCTGAAAAGGGTCTGGTTTGGGGTTGAAGCCCCGAAGGGCCCCGAATTCGTCGCTATGTTTTTTTTGACGTAGTTTGCATCGAAGGGCCCGTGGGCTATTAGGCATAATTCAGGTGTCGTGGGCGGCGGAGAGATTGGAACCGCCTTTGTTCACCAGCTGGCGCTTGGGCTATGCATTTAGCGGTGGGGCTTCGATCCAGCACTTGTTGGTATACTGGGCTGGTTACTGCCCCTTAATTGCTGGACTTTGCTGAAGGTGCCATCCTTGGCACAGGATTTGAGTCGTACATTTTGATTGTTGACTTCCTGTTTGGAGTTCATGCTGTGCATGTTTCGGACACAGTAGCCACGCATGCGGTTGTTCGGAGTCTTAGTTACTCACGAAGGATTGCTAGATCTATGATGGGAGCGTTTTCTTGTTGAAACTGCCAGACCCTCGCCAACCACTAGAACTAGCACTTGAGCCACGGCTGTATTCTTGCTGTTCCTATTACTCCTCCTCCCCCTCCTCCTCTCCTGCCGCTGCGGATGGTAGTACTATCGCTGCTACTGGTACCAAGAAGCAAGAAACATCCCTAAACCCTAAACCCATTAGTCTGTCAAAACTTGTTGTTTCAGGACCGGTGCTGGATGATTCAGGGGCCCCTATCGCTTTAAACAGGGATCTGGTCGACTCTTTCTGTGGGGTATCGCTTTACTCTCGTCAGATTCAGAATAGTAGTAGTATGAGTAGTAAAGCAAAGTAGCGATAGAAACATTTGTCACAGTCAGTAATACAATAGGAGTCAGATCAACAGTAACAACGATGATTCTATCAGATGGGACAGTAGCTCGTGAAACGATCTGGTTGGCTATCGATTAGGGTATCGATTGCCTAGCCACGTACCACACGGAAAAATTAGTCACAGATGGCGCGGCAGCACTGTAATGTCACAACAGATGATCTTCCTTGATCGTATGGCTTTTTTTGGGGGGGGGGGGGGGGTCTCGCGCTTTTCGAGGGTTTGGGCCAAATCTGACATTCCACAACAACCCTGCTCTTAACTACAAGTTGCAGAAGTTATGACGGTTGCTCGATAATAAAGTAGTATCACGACGACGATGACTTCCATCGCTACTATAACCACCGCGAACAGGTTTGAATCCCGAAGCCTAGGCACCAAATCTGAAATCTCTCCCAGAGCGATAATAATTAAGCGCCAATCTTAAACCCCAACTCCAATCTCAAACCCTAGAATTGTTAAAACCTCAAACCCGAAAGGAACCCGAAAGCATGACCCCGGAAGGTACGTTGGAGCACTGAAGAGGGAAGAGACTTCGCTCTTCCTTCACTGAGGGAGGTCCAGCACCCCCGGCTGCAGTTGCAACATCGTGTTCGGAAGAACTAGTCATACTCTGCCATGGTTATAGCCCCTGTTCAACTATGTAACTTTAATTTTATCTTAACATATCCCAGAAATCCCCATTCTAAGAAACAAAGGCCACTTTACAGGGTCAGGTATGATATCCTGGGCTAGACCTTTTGTGGTTCTATCGGTGCCTAACGTTCCTCTTTGCTGTGATTAATCGTTGGAAAATCCTGACGCCGAGTCCCTGGCCTGAGGTACATCAACATCGACCTCCGCTCGTTCTGCGATTCGAACAAGATGCTTGCCTGAGAGTTTGGTTGCCTGCACCCTGTTGTTGTAGAACTTGCGCGAAACGATTCACCCGATATATCTACACCCCGGAGGCCGTATCTTCCCCTTGCTCGGAGGATGCTTCTCGCGCAGAAAGGGCTGCCTCTGACGAAACTTCAGGAGAACATCACGAACGGAGCCTGAGCAGAATTTGTTTCGTGCCTGGAGCTGGCTTTCGGATATAATCCGGCTCAAGCCCTAAGCCCTACAACAGGGCAGTGCAGTTCCTAAACCCGAAACCCTAAACCCTAGAAAGCCCTCAACATGGATGTTGGATCTTTGGGAAGTTACAGCTCTTTTCTTTTCAGGGGTCTATAATAGGGATATTATAAGGGGTCTGTAACAGGGTTACTATACAGGATCTATAGATATATAATAGGGATACTATAAGGGGTCTATAAGGGGTTACTATAGCGGGTCTATCATAGGGACACTATAAGAGATCTATCCTCGGGCTTCTTTCAGGGATCTATATTTGGGTTACTATAAGAGATCTACTATAAGGGACCTAGAATAGGGCTAGTATAGGGGTTCTAGGATAGTAGGGCAACAAAAGGATCTATGAAATAGGGTTGCTGTACGGGATTTGTAATAGGGGGGCCATGAGGGCTACACACCTGGCCCAAGGAAGTGTTGGCGAGTGAGGGGATTGCGATGCGAACTGCCTCGTTGCCATCTTCGTCACCACCGTCGCAGACTTCTATCCCCATGACTTATTATCATCATCGCGTGTGTCGTTGTTTCTGTCGCCGCCGCATTGGCCTTCTTGCCAGTACGACTTCGTCATCAAATCCCGACCATCTAGGTTGTGGCAGAAATCGAGTATGCCCGCCCCAGCTTCTCCCCGCCTCTTCCTGGTGCCACGGATCCCGAATCCAAGGCCCCTTTTCCAAATGTTGATCCCAAAACCGTCGATGAACCCTACATCAGTCCTAGACCCCTCCTCTCAATCCATCCAGCTCGATGCCTCATTCCTACTGTTAGATATTGCAGACCCCTGATGAAGAACCACCCCCCCCCCCCCCCCCCCTTCAAAAGGGAGTCGGGCTCAGCAGCCAGGGGTGTAGAAATGGGATTGGAGATCTTTTGGGCCATGCTCCGGGAAGCTGCCAGTTTCGACCCTCAGCTTCCTTCCCGGAGCTCCCATGCCTGCTTTCATTGGCCTTATCTGCTTCTGAAGTATTCCCACTCTACACCCTAAACCCTAAACCCACCCAGAAGGCCGCGGAGCGCTGCTAGGGTTTTAGGGCTGGCAGGACCCTGAAGCGGGAACCCCCGGAACTGCCTGGAAGTCCCGGAGCCGCATGGGAGCTTCGTTCAGGAGTCTTCAACTTGAAAGACATGGCAGACGAGTGGGAGAAATCAGGCAATCAAGCTTCTACTGTCTTTTCTGAAGGCAAACCTCCGAGTTTTCGAGGTCACTGGATGCAGTGCGTTTTCTGTAGGAGGCTCGTCGTTCAATGGTCTTGCGCAGCGGAGGAAGAGTGCTCTAGGTCGTTATGATAAGCCAGTGTTGCATGTGGTTCTACGCGCTTCCTGTCAATGGGTTCTAAACAATTAGCTGCTAGCCCCTGTGTTCTCAGAAAGAGTTGCCTCCTACGAAGGTGCCATCACCATCATGCCAGCATCCTCTGCAACAAGCGCATTCTGGGGGTTGGCTTATTATATTGTAAGGCTTTCCACGAGATAATAACCATACTATGCCAGGCTTTGGCGGTAATTGCAGCCTGAGGGTCGGCTGAAGGTTCATGAAGGGATCGGGGTTTTACTCCTGCCCTCCTTTTGCAGCTTTAAAGGCATTCCTGTGAACGCAAAACCATTTCTCGTGGTCAGAGCGGAAGAAGGCCAAAACCCCAACATCGCACCTTGCAGCACATGCCTCGGCGCAACCCCAAACCCCAAACCCTAAACCCCTAAACCCTAAACCGTAAACCCTAAACCCCTGAACCCTAAACCCTAAACCCTAAACCGCATCCGCAGGCAAAGCGGTAAGTGATGCCTTGTCGGCGGGGGTCGAGCTGGCCGACACAGACGCCTGGTCTTCTTGCCCGATGGGGCCAGAAAACCCCTCACATGCACACTCAGCCTGCTGGCTCTCCCTAACCCCCCCCCTAGGTACCTACTATTTAGGGTACTAGAGCCCCTAGGGCCCTATATAGTAGGTNNGGGGGGGGGGGGGGGGTTAGGGTCCGAGAACTGAAGATCAACCTTAAACTCGAAATCTTAGCTGACCCCGAAACCATAAACCCGAAAAGCCCAGACCTCAGAGCTTTCAGAGTCAACCAGGCGAGAGGCTGATAACCAATAGGCAGACAACAACCAGGGTTTAGTATTCGGGTTTGGGTGCAGGACTAGTTTTGTTTATGAAAAGGTTTCGGATGCAGAGGGCATTACGGGTTTCACGGCTTGAGGAAAGTCTGCTATCGCACAGGGCATGAGTTCGGTAACCCCTGTAAACACATGCGTTTTGTTTGACTTTTTCTGTGTTGTTTCGACTTTGTTTGTGATTCGCGTTTAACCTTTAGCCGCACTTTAGCCCGAAACCAAATACCCAGGAAACTCCCCTTGACTCTGAACCCCTCCTGCGGGAAATGAACTTGAACCAACAAGCGTCAACTCGCGAGCTGGACCCTAGAAGCCCTGTGGACCCTTAAGCCCAGAACCCCAAAACCCCAAANNCCAAACCCTAAGCCCTAAACCCCTGCAATGCGGGCTCGTCCTAGCTAGGGGGGAGGCAAAAAACAGCCCTAAACACCCTAAACCCTAAACCTTAAAACCCTAACCTGAGCCCAGGACCTGGAGCATTTTATCCAGTTCACGGAGTCCAAGGAATACCCGCACAAGGCGAGGACTGTGAGTCTTCAGAGCTTAATTATTTTATTCCTGAAAAGCCAAGTAGCCCAAAATAACAGACTACCACGCCCTAAAGTGCCCCATAATTGGCTCAAAGTAGCCCCTAAATACACACTACTGGCTTTCCAGGTTGATATTAGTCTTGTTTTGTTTGTTGCGGGACGTGGTAGGGAGGGAGGAAGGGAGGTAGGTAGCCCTAAACCCTAAACCGGAGGGAGGGAGGGAGTTGGGCTTTGGGCAGTTTGGGAGGATATGGGAGGTGTCGGAGGGAGGCGAGGCGCCATCTGGAAGGATGGACCTTACGTTCGATTAGGCTCTTCTTCAAGTCTGCAGGGATTGAAAAAACCCATGAGTCGGACCTCTAGTACTCTAGTATAATGCACAAGCCTGAATTTGAATACATTCCAATATTATCCTTTCTATGCTCACATTTAAAATACGCACAAAACCCTAGGTAAAAAAAATCATCATAAAGGGCCACCGATATTTTTGTGTGGGGAGCAGTCTTATAACTCGAAGCCGGAGAGTCAATGCTACCGATGACGCAGGGTTATGCATTCATGTAGGGGCCTTGGGTTTAGGGTTCTTAAGGTTCAGGGCTCATAGGGTCAAAGGAAAACCGGCCTGCGCCAGACTCTCTAAGTTTGTCGCGTCAAGAACCTCGATGAGTGATTGAATTCATTGAGAGTCCTTGCAGAAGTGTGTATGGCCCTTACAGAATGTACTCAAGAGAATCTGCCCTAGTAACCCCTGCAAAAGTAGGGTTATGGCTCCTTGCTGCTTAGTATAGGGTGTCGGGGTAATTGTGCTTTTTTCAAAGTTTTTCAGCAGCATAACGGATCCCTATGGAGCAGTATTGCTACTTATTCAGGCTTCTCTCTGAAACCTTCCAGCCCCACAAAGGGTACTAAGTACCTATGTGGTAGAATGTAGGGCTCCTATATATTGTGAATCGCTATTCTGGTTTGGGAAAGTACCCCCCCCTGTACGAGTGCCTACGACATGAAGCTAAACCCTAAACCTTGCAGCTCAGCAGTTTCAATTTTACGGGATCCTTAAGGGAGGGGGTTCTAAGAGGGGTATATAACCCAATAATCCCCAATTCTCCCTAGGGCTCCCTTAGGTTCCCTAAAGCTCGCTAAGGATCCCTGGGACCCTCCCTGCTTGAACCACCCTACCTTAAGGATCCGATAAAAGGTGATCGTCGACTGCAGCAGCTCCGCGGACATAGCCGCAAAGCTCCTCGGCCACGGCTCGCAGGAGCCACTGGTAAAGGAACCGACGAAGAGTTTGTTTTAGGGTTTAGGGTTTAGGGGAGCCACTGGTAAAGGAACCGACGAAGAGTGACAGTAACAACGCCTCAGCAATGAAAGAGGGTTCGGGCTAGAATTTACTTGTAGTTCTAAAAAGTTACCTGTGACTTCAGGAGATACCCTGGAACCCTAAACCCAATACTATTACTTGAGCCCCAAATCCTGCACCCTGAATCCCTAAGCTCCAAAGCTTACACCTTGAAGTTGTGATGGCCCAGCCTGTAGGTATCCGGAGTGGCTGCGACGTGGCTTCCATGTCGGGCCCTCAGATTGTTCAGTCGTGGGAACATTGAGGCCCACGCAAGTTGAGGTTTATAGTGGTGTCAGACGGGCTTTCGGGCTTCTGTAGGACTTCGGCAGAGTTCTGCATTTGGGGGGGGTTATGGCAGCGACGTAGCGACAGTAGAGTCGAACATAGTCAAGGCATGCATTGTCTCCTGTTCGCACTTGTCCTAAGCCATCGGGCTATGCACATACCAATTGCTGCCAGCTTTACCGGTTCCGTCAGGTGTGCCGGGTCCCTAAACCCCTAAATAAGGGTTTCGGGTTTAGGGCCCTGAAACCCTCAGCCCTGAGCCTGAACACTAGGTTTGTGTGTGCCACTCAGCTCGGGCGGCTGCAGTTCAAGACCTCTAGGGCCTGAGCCCGAGTCAGGTCGAACGAACCTCGGACTTACCCCTCTTCCTCTTTAAGAAGTGGCCCTTGTTGCGGAGCTAGTGCCCCAAAAGCCGAATGTTAGAGGGGCGGCGCCATACCCCTTGAGTCGAGAACGCCCGAGTCCGGAAGAAACGGGGTGCAAATCCGGAATACCCCCGAGACAAGTCAGGAACAGCCCGGGGCCGAGTCGAGAACAAAAATCCACTACGACTTCAATGGTCCTTGTGTCTCTAATTCTGCTGGCATTGGTAGAAAACTACTGATACAGATGTAACAAAGTCGCAAGATTGACCATAGCAGCAGTTTGAACAGCAATAGTATTATAATCAGTCATGCTAATCATCACAACAGGAATTAACGCAACACTAGCTGTTGGTGATCTATTGATGAGGGTGAACGGCACCTGGCTCGCCTGTTTCACGCGATGTGCCAGCAGGATATACAAGTTGCCGAGACACCGTTGTATTGGAAACAGTGGCGGTGGTTGCATGCGCCCTATGTCAGATGCTCTTGGGCCCCGACGTTTGTCGAACACTTGATGTTGCAGCGGCAGTGCTTACATAAACAGGTTCAAAGCACACAGTAGGATGGGATCAAGCAGCACCCCTTTTCAACCGGTGTGGGGTGGATGGCCTTCCATCATGCCCCTGGTGCTGCCATACAAAACTGGTTAACTGGTACACGACCGAGATTCCAGATAGCCAAGTGGCTCTGCGGGAACCATTTTGCCGGAACATCAGTCGACGATCGTAAGTTGTAAACACTGTATCCAAAATTATTAACTCTAAGCCCGTCTCCCTAAACAACACGCGATAGGCTTATGTAAATCTCTCAATCCGTAATCTTTTGTAACGTTATTCAGCCTTGCAGAATGTTAAAGATGCATTCAGCGGTTTTAAGCATTACATTTAACTTTGTCTGTTCCGGAATCTATCTTCGTTCTGCTCCTGACTGTGCCGCCGCTGCTCCCGACTCTGCCTCCTGCTGGTGCTGCCTCCTACTCCCTCTCCGTTCCTGACTTGTTCTCGACTCTTGCGGCTGACTCGCCTGCCATCCCCCAAAAGCCCTGAACCTTTTGAAAAAAATCGGCCCTACCACTCTTCAGGCCTTCAGGCCTTCACTGACTTAATTAAAGTTAGCCGACCCAACCCTTGGCTTCCAGTTGCAGCCTTTTCAAAAGGACCTTAGAAGCTCAGAGAGCCTTTCAAAGCCCTGGCAAGAGCCCCAACAAACTTGACTGCCGAAACTCGATCTTTCAACCCTGAACCCTAGACCCTTGAGACCTTACGACCCAAGCCTTGCACCCGCAACACTCGCCTCCGAGGTTGTCACTCCCAACAGGTCCGCACTGATTGGACCCTACCAGCAGTACGAAGAATGCTTGCAGCAAGTGGGGACCCTCGGCTCAATGAAGGCTACCTTCCATATGGAGTTTCGTAGGTTTCTTGTAGAAGGATGTAGGGTTTCGAGAGGATCTCTAGTGTTCTCACAGAGCCTAATGGGGGTGTTAGACCTCATCAACCCGACTTGCAGTAACCTTATCCTAAATATCCAGTTACTGCCCCTATGACCCGGAAACCCTGAGTTGTGAGAGCGTCAAGCCTAGCAAGAATAAGGACAATAGCAACAACAATAACAAAAACGACAACAATACTCGTGGCAAGAGTAGCAGAGTAGCAATCACAACGATTATGATAACCCTTTAATAAACATCATACCCAGCACCATCATGCCAAGAGAGGCAGGCTACATGACAATCAAAATACGCACCCCGGGTTGTCGCAAGGAAGCGGGGAGCTGCCCAGTTCCGCTACGATGCCACGGCGCGGCACGGGACACACATCTTTGCCTACAGATCAAATTTTAGGGCAAGGGTTTAATTGAGGCAAAAGTGTTTAAGGGTCCCGGGTATAGGGTTTAGGGTTGAGTAACCGTGGATAGAAGACGTGTACTGTCATTGGTGCTGACCACCACCACCACCACCACCGCCGCCGCCACCACCGACCGACACGACCACCACCGCCACGCCGCCACCACCACCACCATCGTCATCCTCGTCATCATCACCATCATCATGCTCTTATTTCTGCTCCTCTTCTTCTTGTGGTGATGATTATCGTTGCAACAGCCTGACCATGCATAGCAGTACATACTTTCTGGTGTGCCCTTCATGCAGATCACAATGTCCGTGCTTCATGTTTGCTGGTGCTGCTGCCATTCGACCTTCTCTGGCGGATGCGAATACCACGGCAAACCTCCTCGGCTACGTGAGATGTCATTCTCAAGCTTCTTCGTCTTCATTGTGACAGGCTTCACACATAGTTGTTCATGCTTGCTGTTCCAAGCGTGTAAGAATTGAATGTTAACCCTGCATTACATCCCACCACTGACTTCATCAACTACGAAGCTTCCTCTGGGCGGCACGTTTGGACTGGATGCCTTTGCAGTTGTGTTTTCATGTCCTAGAATCCTTCGCCACTATGCAGTGCTATCGCAATATTAATGTCATTTCCGTGCTGTGCCCTGCCAGGTGGGAGGTCAGATTCCCATCATCACCTTGTTGCAGGACCTGCTGCAAACAGGCCCGGGTGCACTCCTTGATTTTGGGTACACCCTTTTCTTAAACTTCCTTCTTTGAATGTAAGAGCATTCTTAAGCCCTGAACGTCCCGGAAACCTAAGCCTGCCAACGCTGTGAAGCCTTCTCAGATATCACACAGGGAATCCACCCCCAGAGTCTCTCAAAAATACGGCCGCCTAGTCTTAGATGTTGTCAAGTATTGCCGGAGACAAACAAAAGAAGCCTGGAACCCCATACCGAAAAGCCCGAGAACGTTTGCTTGTGGGCTGTGATCCGAGATGTGTGATGGGTCGGTGCGTCAAGTATGCAGGTTTCCGCAAGTTTTCCGGGTACCTCATGACGTGCTTCGGGTCCTTATAGTTGGATCCCTCTGCTCAGGGTGTCTATTTGGATCCCTGGTCTGCTGAAGCCTCCATGCATCCAGGTGTTGGTTTGCATCAGCGTCATATTGCAATGGGAATACGGTTGCGAGGACTCACCAAAGCTGCACGTAAAGCCAGACGCATGCGGCGACATCACGCCGACCAGGCGATCGAATTCATCGTCTTACTGGTGTGCTGTCGGGCACACTGAGCTACGTGTTCAACAAGCTGAGCCTTAGCTGCCCGAGCATTGCTTTTTTTTCTCCGGAACTCCACACTTCACCACGGTTTGGCTATAGGGTTCAGGATTCATGGTCAATGCCCAAGCTCGCGGGAAGGGTTTCGGCTGTAGGGAAGTGCAGGGGTCCAGCTGTAAAAAGGGTTAGTGTGAGAGTTGAAAGGCCAGCATTCCGACGTGTTGTGACAGTAACATGGAATATTCCCCCAAACCATATACTGCCCCCCGTCATCATCCTGCATTAGATCCTAGATTACTGAGGCCTGACATTTAAACTCCTTAGCCTGAACAGCCACACCCTCAAGGGGACTTTCTGAAAGCTCGGACATCCGTAAAATAACGATAAGAAGCCAGGGCCCCCCAACCTTACGATCGCTGTTGTGCCTGCTGAAAGCCCTTATGATCGTACTAGTCGGCTTATGGTGTAATAGGCGAGAGTCGGGTCAACTCGGGGCTTGGATTTTAGGGTTCAGGGTCAATGGTTATTTGGCCTCGAGGCCCCCGAGTGGTTGAAAATTCACGGGTGCTCAGACTTTTCAATGAAACCTGTAAACCCGAACCTCATCTCGAAACCCTTATACCTTTTACAGCACCCTAAATCCCTCTAGACCCTGCTACAGGCACTGCAACCTCCTAGCTTTAAATCTTGAAGCCCTGCTGTCAGGTTCAAGACCTGCAGACCCTACGAAACTCCTCCATAAGCCCTATAAGTCTTCAAACAGAATAGTTTCTAGCATTACTCATTCTGGCACCTTCGGTTTAAGGTTTAAGGCTTAGCGTTGAAATAGGACCCACAGTGTTTTCCGAAGGAGCCCCGGACCCCCAAAACCCCCAAAACTCTAAAACCATACATCCGTCCTTGCGCAGTTACTGCGCAAGAAATCATCTGTCCGAAGGAACTTAGAGCCTGCAACTTCCTTCAGCGAGGCGTACCAGCAAGCTTGCCACTGCTCTGGTTTAGAGTTTAGGTACTCGGGTTTTGTGGTCGTAGTAGTGAGTACGTGTGGTGGGTGGTAGTAGCAATAGTAGTAGCAAGAGTCATAAAAACATCAAGAGGAGTGAAAGAGTGTGAATAGGATTAGAGGTACGAGTTGTAGTAGGAGGGGGAGTTGTAGTAGGAGGTAGGAGGAGCAGTGTCAGTAGCAGTTGTAGCAGTTAGTTGCAGCAGTAGTAGTCGTCGTCGTCGTCGTCGTAGTTGTTGTCGCAGCTGCAGCAGTAGCAATGACAGCAGTAGCAGCTGTAGCAGTAGTAGGGGGTTGTAGTCGTTGTCGTGGTCGTAGTGACGTAGTGGTAGTGCTAGTGGCGGTACATTTTGGTGTTGTTGTGTGTTGTAAGGTTTTCTAAGTTTTGGGTTTTGGGCTTAGGCTGCGTTTAAGCCCCGATGTTGCTTTTCAGGCTGTGGTGTCTTACTGCTGTTGTTTTGTGCGGGGCCCAGCCCAAGTCATCTGAGTGTTGGTGAGCTCACCCAAGGTCCACAACTGTACCAAAACTCCTAGGTAGTGTTAGGGAGACCCCTTAAAGGGGACCCTTTTGAACCCTACTTATGACTCTCTTAAACTTGACCTTATTGCGAGGGTCTATATCCTCAAGGGTCCCCCTAATCCTAACTCCTAATAACAGGATGACGATCGGCGGTCCAGGTCCAGAGGTTCAGGGCTCAGGGCATTCATCCTAGAGCCTGCGTTTGAGTAGATGCCTCCCCTTGGCAATCGCCCATAAGCCCTAAGGTAGAAGCCCATTCCTTATTTTAACCATAGACTACAAGATGCTCCAAAACCCCACTAGAGGCATGCAGACCCCCAGATTGCTTTGGTTTTCCACGTGCTTCCAGGTGGGGAGTGCCAACTCCTAACCTGCAAACCACCATCTCCCGGACACAACTCCAGAACGAAATCACTAAAATCAGCCCTTGGCTTCGAAATGGGTAGTTCTCTAAATTAGGGTCCCTTGTAGGTTCCTTTTTACAGGCGTGCCGCCCTATATTGCGGACCTAAAACAAGACCCTACTTTAGACAACTACCCAAATTCCGCACCCACAAGGTGATCGTGCGCTCACGAACGTAGATGCCGAAGAGGACTTGAACGGCACAGACAGTGCTCGAAAAGCTTTGCTTCTCGGCTCAGTATTAGAAGAGCAAGGATTGCAGGTTGCAGGGTTTTGTTGGAGTTTAGGGAATGGCTTTTGGGGATGGGTTTTTAGGGATGTGGATTTAGGTGTTAGGGTTTAGGGATTGCCTTGTCGCACCTGAGCTGGTGAATCCGAACAGGTTCACGCAATGCGCTTAAACTTAAGCGCAACGCGTTGGTGAAGGACAGGCCGTCTGACGAGGAACTCCTTACATCCTCGAAACCCTAGACCCTAAACCCTTTTCCTGATCCGAGCTTGTAGTTGCTTTCACTACGTCGCACCGAGAGACCTCGTCTGGCACGCCCGGGTTGCGAGAGCGTAAACCCAAACCGGGTGTGGGCCGAAGCCCTCAAGCATCCAGCGCTAAAGTCCTAAACCCCAAACCCCCAAACCCTAAACCCCTAAACCCTAAACCCCTAACCTTATAAACCCCTGAACTCCTAAACCCGAAACCCCTTGAACCCACTAAACCCCTAACCCCCCTAAACCCCTAAACCTTTTTTATCTCCAGCGCTGAAGCCCTCAGGCCTCAAGCCTCAAGCGTCAACGCCCGCACCTACTGGACTCCCGGGTCCTTCCAGCACCAAAGCCCTCCACACTGAGGGTTGAGGGTCTTAGGGTTTAGGGCCTAGGGGTTGGGGTTTTACGGCTTTAAACTTTAGGGGTTTAGGGCTTTAGGGCTTTAGGGTACGTCCTGGGCAGAGGAAGCTCTGGGGGCTTCCGGGCGACGAGGCAAGCGCTGCAAAAAAAGGGCTTAGGGTTTAGGGGTTTAGGGGTTATAGGGTTTAGGATTTAGGGTTTGGGGGTTTAGGGGTTCAGTTAAAGGCACCCGAAGCCTAAGTCAGTCAGTGCACTGTCCAGCTCCCACGCAGGCTTGTCCATGTCAAAAGCTCCCTAGCAAAGACAAGTACTACCATCCGAAAAACCGAAGTACCAAATTAGTTCGTCCCTTTGCCCCTCACTCCTGAACCCTCCACCTCAAAACCCCCCAAAGCGCCAAAATCAGATGCACGAAAAATGCTGGGTCCTGTGGTTTTGGATTTAGGGTTGGAGGTTTAGGGTGAAGCGGACAGCCCTGCTTCAAGGATTTTGGCTCGTGAGCTGGGACTGAAGGTCGAGATTAGCGATGCCCCTTGGGGGAAATTTTCAAGCCGATAGTATCCCTTTTCTTTTTGGGCCGAGGTAGTATCCCTTTTCTTTTCGGGCCAAGGTAGTATCCCTTTTCTTTTTGGGCCGAGGTCGTGTCCATATCTATACTAAGATGAGGTGTTGTTTTTTTTGTCTAGGCTTGCTATTGGAACCCCTATGTTGCGGAACCCCGATCTGACTTGTTGATTAGGCTTTGGGGTTCTAGGGTTTTCGGGCTCAGGGGTGCAGGGTTCCTGTGCTTCGGCAAAAAATGCGCTTGCTGAGTTTTTTGGATCGTGGTCCTGGGGGGTGTGACGACTTATGACACACGGGTTCAGAAGCTGTGTACTGCTCCTCACCTCACTTTGTCCAGGTGTTCGGTTGAGCTGTTCTTCCGGCAAAGCAGGAGCTTCAGTGTTTCAGACTAATCTGTATTGTGCCCTTAGTTGCTTCAAATCAGCAGGGCCGGGGCGAACGGTACGAAAGGGTGGGGCCTTCTATGCTCAGGTGGAAATCGAGTCTCTTCTCCCTTCCGATGCCAAGGGCAGTGACACTGTGGCAAGCATCAAGGAGCCGTAGCACACCAATTGCGTAGTGTGAAGGGTTCAGGCAGTTTGTCGTAAAGCACCGAAGCATGATCATGTAGTGGCATGGACGAAGATCAACTTTGAATTGTAGTATCCGTATCAGTCTCCAACTGCACCTCGGGCAGCTGTAGGGAGTTTGCAGAAGCTCTTATTCATAACCCGTTGAAGGGTTCTTCTCCTGCTTGAGGTGATCCCAGGGTCGAGTGTAGGTGTGTTGAAAACAAGTACTCAGGGGTGCCACGATCGGATAGTTTCTGGAACTCACGAATTTTCATTGCAAGCTGAGGGGCTGCTGGCGCCCTAACCCCAACTGCCAAACTCTTCACACAAATCGAAATTTCCGGAGTCCGACCCTGAAGGTTGTTGTGATTGCAGTGGTGGTGGCGGTACCCTAGACCCTAAACCCTTAACTCTCTTTCTCTCCCTCCCCGGGTCTGTGGGTTTCGGGGCTCATCACTGCCGTTACGGCACGTCCGCAGACCCCAAATCCCCAATGTAATGTGACGGGCTTAGGGGTCTAGAGTCTAGGTTAAGGGTCGTAGGGTTTAGCGTCTTACTTGTAGGGTTTAGGGTAGAATTTAGGGTCTTAGGGTTTAGGGTTTTAGGGTCTTAAGGTTCCGTTTAGAGTTAAGGGTTCTTCTAGGGCTTAGGTTTTAGAGGGTTCAGGGCTGATGGTGTAGGACAAGTCGCTAGACCCCAACCCCCGAACTTCAAGCAGGAGAAGATCGATCCGCTGATTGCAGAAAAGATGAAAGCTGCCAATGAGAAGGGGGAGCTGCTTTTCTACTGCGGAGAGGTGGCTCGTGCCTGTGGATTTTGTAGCGGAGCGTAAGATTCCTACGGGGTACAGTGGCAGCAGTGTTTTGTGGTTCAGGTTCTGGGTGTCGGAGCTGTTTAGGTTTCGGTTTTAGGGTGTTCCCGTTTAGGTGTTGGGGGATGTTACAGGTCTTGGGTTCATACAGTGGCCAAAAGGGTGCTCAGAATTTGGAACAAGGGCCCCACAGTTTCAAAGCCATTCTCCTCACGCCCTTAAGGTACAGTGCGTGTGTGTGTGTGTGTAGATATATACATATGTATATACAAATTTTCTGTACCTACTTTAGGTTTAGTTAGTTACAGTTAGTTGAGGGAATCCCAGAATCCCAGTACCAATCATTATGAATCCAAGCTTCAGCTTTCTGGGGTTCGCTGCTACGTCAGACGTCATTGATGTTCCGGAAACCCGAAACCCTACACCCGAGTTCATTCCTTAACACCAGACGAGAGGCACACGGTTTCGGGCTTGCAAGGCGTGCAATTGCTCAGCTACCTATACCGTGGGCTACTGTCTTCAAGGCCATAAGCCTACATGTAAATTGCGCGAGGGAAAAACTTACAGTGCCGTAGACCATCCTCCCCGGAACCTCCTCTTCTCCTGTACCCACCCGATCATCCAAAAGCATGAGGGTAGTTCTCTAAATTAGGGTCCCTTCTTAGGTCTTCAATATAGTACGGCACCCTTATAAAAAGGACCCCCAAACGGACCCTAATTAGGAGAACTAACCCATGAGCACAAGACCGCTTGAGTTGAGGTTGATGTGGAGGCAAGAAAAGTGACAGTGGGTCTGAAGCCCTATCCCGCGGACAGCCCGCCCTTCGCACTGAACGATGCGGACATGGCCGTCCAGGCCCTGTGCGTACTTAAGTGGATCAGGGGACTATAGATACAGGTACCTTAACTCGGGTTACAAGTAGAGATACCTACGGCTACCTTTCTTATAACTCTGATTACGTACTACTTCCCTTGAACCTCCAAGTAGGGTTCGTAGAGTTGAGCTCCTGGGTTCGTAGAGATTCAGAAGTTATAGGGTTCGGGGTGGGGCTCATGGTTGCAGTGCTTCAGGGCATACGGCTTAGAGTAAGGGTTTAGAGGTTCAGAGTTTAGGGTAGAGTCTTGTAGGGCTCATAGCTGTATAGGGTTTGCGGTTCGCGACACTGAAGCCTAAACTTTTTGCTGCTTTGGGGAAGCTTCGTGTGGGTCTCATGGCCTTCGAGCTCGGGATTCAGAACACGACCAAGCCTGACAAACTCTGGTAAGCCTGGTAGCTGGGTGGGTGGCCTTTCCTTTTGTGGGGGGCGTGCAGAAATCCCACCGTCCTACCCGCGACTAGAATTAGAAGTGCAAGTGGTGCTGCCTGCTCGGCCAGAATGAACGATTCTAAGCCCGGCCACAGGTGGTCTCCGACCGCTTTCCGGAATCCACGCCTCTCGTTTGCCGCAGCTTGGCTGCACGTTTGAGTAGTTGGGTGTGTCAGTGATATGCAATCACTTACGATTCACATAACCCTCGTTCCCTCGTTGAGAATCTGAAGCTTGGCAACTCGGTTACATCCTATGGTTTTGAATGGTCATGCGCATTCTTCGTCTAAAGTGTGAATGTCCTTACCTGGGATGGTTCAGCATTTGCGGGTGGTTCTCGTCACCTGTAATGTTGTTCATAGAACCCTAAACCCTAAACCCTACTGAACTGCTACGGCTCATGTTTGTGGAGTCCTGCTGGCGTTTCGGAAAGTTCCGACTACCGGGCTGGCTGTGTGAGGCAGGGTCCCATCTTCGACCAAGCTCCCTTTCGTACTCCATGCATACAAAAAGGTAGAATTTTGAGGTCGTCCGTATCAACACTCCCCGAGCTTCGGGCCATGTTTCCGAGAGCTTCAAACCTGGAAGCACCACATGCTTTGCAGCAGTTTGGTGAATGGTGTTTAGGGTTCCCTTAAGATTCCAGCTTGCCGGCACACACCCAAAGCCCGTGCTGAATGCTTCGCAGCGGTTTCGTAAAAAAAAATGAGTTAATGCACTTGGAGTCTTGAGTTGGACCTGGAGAACTGAGCCAGCTGGCTGAGAAGGGGATCATGATATGTCGTGTTTAGTGCTGGATGTATGAACACCTACTTCCTGAGCACTCGTCTTTAACAGAAGCAAGCCTGACTGCCACGAACACGAATGAACATCAGTTTGGGGACAAAATCGAAAAGACTCAAAACGACAACACTCTCCGATTTAGATTTTCAGATTAATGCTTTAGTAAACCTGGCAAATTGAAAGGCCGATCCTATCCATCTACAGCTCTAAATCCCAGAGTCTGAAAAATGCTCTGAACGGCTGGTGTCTTTTCGCTTCACACGCTGGCGCAGATCCGGCGAAAAGCAAGCGCACGACCTTCTGCAAAGGAAGCTGCCCTGACGCCCTTGCGTGAAACTTCGCACAGCATTCTGCAACACCCCCCTCCCAGCAGTGCAATCTCCCCAAAGCCTACACCCGCCCCTGACACCCCCTCCCCCGTCTGTCCCAACACAGACTAAACATGCACGGTGCCGGAAACCTAAAACCGACCCCCAGGCTCACACCCCTCGCCAAGCAACCTTCGACCCAACGCCCTAAACCTCAAACTGAACCCAGAAATCCCCAAAGCAAGGGGGGCCTGGTGCTGGTGCGGAGTTCACGGCATCAGGGCTTTTCGCATCCATGCCCCTGGGCTGTTGACCTCTGGGGGTTTTAAGGGTTTAGGGCTATTGGGCTTCAACAAGAAATCCGTTTTTTCGGGTTTGGGGCTTTGGGCTCGTGAGCTCTTAGTCTTTTGTCTTTATTTGCAAAAATTGAAGTTTGCGAGGTTTTCAGCGTTTGGCGTAGGCTTCAGGGGATTCCCTCGTAGATGTAAAGGGTATTACTAACCCTAAAAGACCTACAGTAAACCCTAAACCCTAAGGGTTTAGGGGTTTAGGACTTAGGGTTTAGGGTTGAGGGTTTGAGGGCTTTAGCTAACTCCTAGTTACACAAAACTAACCGAGATCCCATATAAGATTCATACGACCTCTACCCGAAACCCTCAACCGTGTGACGTTGCCCCAACCAGCGAAACTCTTCAGACCGCTGTGTCACTGCAGTCTTCCTCGCTAATATACCGACCTTAACAATTTGAATAGGGTTTTGGAGCTCATTAAGATTATACCTATAATAAGGAACCCACAAAATAGTACAGGTAAATATTTCGGCCCCTACATAAGCCACTTCCGGTGCCTTACACCGAAGATCCTCAATCGAGCAGTCGCGCTTGCGGTTCATAGTTTAGCTAGGGCAGTCGCCAGAGCCAAGGAACTCCAAACCTTGGTCGCCCTACCGGAAACCCCAAACCCCAGAACCATTCGAGTTCCCTATAGTATAATATAACATAATATAGTATAATAGAATATAGGCATAATATAAAATAATATAACATTACATAATATAATATAATTTAACCTAGCATGGTCCCGGCTCGAAGATGTCAACCCGACGCGCCCAGGCTCCGCGTTTGCAGAACGGTGGCGTGAAGATAGCGCCCCGACCCGCCTCGATGTTACCAAAGTGTCTCAGCAACAGACTTGCCTTGGCGCGCGGCGCGTGTCTCAGGTAGCTTCGATCCTGATCAGTAGGCTCTATAAACCCTTAAGACCAAAGTCCTATTCTCAAAGTTCGTCCGTTTCCACCTCAGACGCGAAACCGGAGCTACATCCGATCTTAGACGGGGTTGCGTGTGATTTGAGATAAAGTGTAAAGCTTTCACCTCAGAGACGAAGCGCCGAGACCGACCGTGCCTCTCACAAGGGCGGTGCCCTGAGGGCACCACCCTCCAGGAGATTGGTGGCTCATTTCTTCTGCTCAAGAACCCTCTTGAGTTTAGGGTAGAGGTTTTTTGGTAGGTAGAATCCTCAATAATTACCAATGTTGCTGTTGCTTAGGGCTCCTCGATATGGTTTCATATACTAGACAGGATCCCAAAACCCTGTTCCAATGATTAAAGGAAAAGAGCGAGAGAGAGAGAGAGATTTGAGATCCTAGAACTTTTTGGTACCCTCACTGGGGATTCTATTCGTCCTGCTGCTGTAACACTGCTAGTATCGATCCGTCGTAGGAAAATTAGTTTATCCATTCAAAGGGGCCTTACTCTAACTATGCAGGCACCTATAGTCAGCCTGAGCATGGGCTGTGAACTCCATAACAAGCTTTGTGTGGAAGGAGCATGCTGACTTAGAGATGGTAATGCCCACACCAATGCCACAATCCCAAATACCCTAAACCCTCGACTAGCCTTGCCTGCCTTGTGCGAAAACCCTCAAACCCCAAAACTCTAAGCCCTGAATCCTCACAACCTAAATCTGCCCTGAACCTCAAGCCCTTCAGACACCCGTAGAGCCCTAAACCGAAGGTGTAGTTCCCTTCAAGCAGACCTTGTACCAGCACTAGTACTCGGAGCAGGACTAGGGAGCAGGATGAGTAGTAGCAGTAGTAGTTCGTCGTCGTAGTAGTAGTAGTAGTAGTAGTTAGTAGTAGTAGTAGTAGTAGTAGTAGTAGTAGTAGTAGTAGGCACGCCCCCCCCCCCTACCAACTACACTTGCTCTTAGCCATGTTAAGACAACATCC
>CAJNJA010083498.1:0-20643 GCA_905231915.1 Symbiodinium necroappetens | reverse complement strand
CTTCCATTTAGCACGGCGGGGGGATCCGGCTAGGGTGCATTCTTTGTCCATACCGATGGTCGTTGGCTCTCCCTCGGGCAGGAAGTACACCAAGCATCCTCGGCTCTCGGCGGTGTGAGTTCGGCTCCAAGAGGTCTTCAGCTTTGACGCAAAGCTCCACGACACGACAGGGAACCGAGCGGCCAGTCAATGAGGCATCATCCGACAGATTCACCAGCTGGGGAACGTTTCGATCCTGGGCGCAATGAAACTGGCAAATGGGCCTTGCCGGTACCAACTTCAGTAGACAGTAGTGCATCCACTCACCTTGACACTTACTTCGGAGAATCTCGGAGACGAAGGGGCGTGGAGGCTTGAAGGCTTTTGGCTATTGCTTGCGCTTCGCTTGGCTTTGGCGCCACGTCTCCATTCCGAGAGCCCCCGAGATCTCCGCCAGGCTCAGGCCCATGTCGCACAATGCCTCCGTAGAAAAATTACCGCCAAAGCAGGACCAACCCGCAAAACGCAAGCGCGACCATGCGCAACCATGCACCATCATGCACCCTGCTCTGCGAGACATGCGAGATGCTGGGCATCTCAGCTCGTCCTTCCATCCTCTCGAGTCGACTAGAACTGAATTAGAGCAGACGGCGCCTGCTTGCGCAAGGCTTCCATCTCTCTTGCCTCGGCGATCTGGGCCTGATAATCCTGCTGGCCAAGTCGGTTGAGATTCGCTCGAAAAGCCGTGGTTTACAGTTTGACGTGTTTAAAGTTGCGCAGGCCCATGCAGACTTGTCGGAATCAGGATTTGTTTAGCCGCCTGAAACCGCTGCATCCTGTGCCTAATTTACGTGATTCCACTGCCTGGGGCCTATTTGCGCAAGAGCAGCAACAAATCAGCAACAAGTCTGTGATGTTAAAGGAAGGCCCGAGTACCCGCTCAGTCCACATGACGTCTCTTCACGCCTTCTCCATCTGGGCCAGCAGCTGCTCCGTGTCATGGAGCTGTTGCTGGAGACGACCTTGAGATCTTTTCGAAATTTGCGTTTAGCTTCAGCACACATATCAGCCATCCACCCCTTGTCATTCGCCAGAGTCTAGAGAAATGTGCTTATATCAGACGGAAGGCCCTGTCGCTTCTGCCGGGCGAATGTGTCAGTGGGGCGCTGCTTGTTTGTATGTTGCCGGCCCGTTCGTTCACAGGCCCCCGAGCCGTCACTGTCAGAGAGTGCTGGGCACTCGCATATCTAAGGACAAGCAAACTTCGCCCTCGAATTTCGACTGCCTCTTGGGCTGTTCATAATGTGCAAGCATGGGACAGACATGCAAGCATACTCTCCGAGTCCGGGGCTATCGTTTTGCGCTGCAAGCTGTTCTTTCAGCCTCCCGTACATCTGGGAGGAGAACGGTGCTTCCGGTTCAAGCATGCTGGATGTGCAAAAAAGCACCGCGGGATAACTTCTTGATTCTTGTACCAACTGCTGGAGCAACTGGGGCTCACGCCCTTGAACGAAGGTCAACTAGTTGTGTCGGAACGGCCCGGCGATGCTGCTGCGCAGGCTGGCAAACTGTTTAACAGCCATCTGGCGGGCAGGATCGTTTCACTTAGCATCCCATGTCACCCAATTTCTCTGCTAAGCTTTAAGCGGCCAGTGAAACTCGAACACCCAACTTAGTGCTCCATGGGTCCATGAGGTGTTTTTGTGTTGTTGTAGGTATCGCCAGAAAGAGATGAGCACCCTGTGCACATGGTCTCAGTTCTTTGCGTACGCGAATTGCCACTCAGAGCTGTCCACTCTCAACTGCCTCGCGATCTCGGCAGTCAGCTCCTCGGCTATGCTGGCCGAAGTCTCCTGAAAGGGAAGCCCAGTGCCAGTGTCGGGAAACAGATGCCTTCGCCTTCGCTCATTGGGACACGGAGTTGAATCATGGGTCTTGGGGTCGCAGGACATCGCGGCTGGCCTGATTCCTGACTGCCTTCGTCGCCACATTTTTGCACGTCTGCGCCTTGGCTTCAGCAGTGTCAAAATTTGGTGCATGGATGCTAGAACCGGCAAAGCTGTGCGGTAAACAATTCAAACCCTCCTGTCTCAAGCAAAAACCCTTGGATGGCACACATGCTGCAGGCATGCATTCTGAGGACCCCACAAACTTCAATGTGCTAAGCGTCTCGTCGAGGTTGGAAAGTGCTGGCGACAGTGCAGCGATCATCACCGTCTTGGAGTTGCCGCTCAGCGACTCTTGCCTGAGACCCCGCAACTTCGAGGACCGGCACGGAGCCGGGGTTGAGAAGAGGCAGGGCCCACGGAGTTCGTGTCAGCTGAATTATTCGTTGTCAAGTCGGGTTAGATGTTGTGTCATTTCTGTCGGAGTTGTCATGCCGTGGCCCAGAGCCAACGGCAGTCGACACAGATCCTCCCTCTAAACTTTGCTGCAAACTTCCCGCGTCCTGTACGCGACCTTTGGACCTCAGGCTGTCAGGAATGCTTCGAACCGTGGAGAAGCCGAGATGCAGAATGTGTGTAAGTTTGGAGTTGCGGAACGGGACAAAGTCGCTCTTGCCGTCTTCGCGTGCAGAGGCCGCTAGCTTGTTGATGACCAAAGCCAGGTTTGAAAGAGACCTCAAACGCCATGCGATCGCTGGGCCAGGGCCCTGAGATCCCATCACATGGCTCGAGCTCTGCGCAGGGAATCTAAATGCAAGCGAGAATCTGGTTGATCATGGCACCTTCCTTTAGCAGGCTCCCGCTGGCTCCAGTTTTCTTTTGTCGCTCAGAACCTGCTCCAGAGCGTGAGCGGTGACGCTCCACTTTCAAAGACGGAAGCATGTTGTCACGCAGATGGTCCACTGGTGGCGAATGAAACTAGTACGGCGTCCCATCCTGCCTGCAAGATCTACAAGATTGACACCTCAAGTTTCAGTTCGAAGTGCGTGTATAGCTCGGAAAGTGGAGTCAACTCAACAACTCGTTTCATGCCACGCAGCTCGCTCTTTGCTCCGAGTCCACCCCATCTGCAGACTCGCGTTTCAGCAGCACGAAGTTGAAGATGCAGTGAGACCGCGAGGAGGCAGAGTTCCTTTGGAAAACGTCTTCCAGGCTTTGCTGTGATTGGCAACTTTTCCCCTGTCTCGACATGGGACGACGACACGGCTCTGCCTCGCTGCAAAAGTCCGCGACGATCTAAGACTGCAACCGGGCGTCATCTGGGTCGCTGCAACCTGACGGAGTGTCTAGGTCGTTTGTTGCCAAACGTTGCACGTTTGCAGGCCACTGGTGACTTCCCGGACGGCCTAATGACAAGCCCAAGAGCCGCCAAAAGATGTTCAAGCGTGGCTGTCCAGTCGGTGTGAAAGCTGAGCTTCACGGCTTCCCTATCGATTCCCCTGACATGGCATTTTTCTCACGGCAGCTTGTGGCACATCAGAGTGCTTCACTTCGCAGCAAAGTTCCATCCGAATATGCCCCAAGAAATTGCAGCTAAAGAAACGCTGCGCGACTTGGCGCCAAAGTCGAGGATACTTTGCACCTCTTCATATGTCGTGACCTGGGCGAGGGGCAGGCTCAAGGATCGAACGAAAGACCCCGCATATCTTTGACTCTAAGCCTGAAGCAACGGCAGCATTGCGGCAGCTAACGAGGCACCGCTGAGGACTCCAAAGGTCGCTCGCTGAATTTCCAGCCCTTAAATGGCTCTCGATGCGAAGTTCCACCGGGCCTGTGCCGGTGAGCGGAGGCCAAAGGCTCAAAACTTGCAAAGGCTTTCCTCCCGGGCCTATGCCGGGCTGCGGGCCAGGGTCCCGGCTCAAAGAAAAATATCGCTGGTGCAGTCGCCCCCGGGGAGGCGCATCTCATGGCACAGAACGGGACCATCTGGCTCGTTCCCGAAGTCCACCAGGAAGTTTGGGTTCAGCGTCAGCCCGCCTTTCTCGGTGTCCACGTCAAGCTGGATGACTTGCGCGCCGCGAGCGGCCATTTCCGGGTAGAACTGCTTGTCCCAAGATGAAAAGAGGGACGTGGACACGTAGAGGCGCTTGCCATCCTAGGTGCAATCATGTGCAGTGTGAATCCAAACCTCCGAGACCTCCCCGAATCCGAAGCTGAAAAAACGCTCAAAAAGCAAAACTGCTCTCTATCGAGCGCGAGTCCAGGGAGAGCTGGACCATCTGGGCCCCACCTGTCCGAAAGCCGGAGACTTGACTAGTGGGTCCGGCTAGGTCTAGGAGTCTAGGCCCGTCGATTCAACCAATGGGTTTCTCAGATTTCGGGAGCCCAGCGCCTTGCACCTCCACACCTTTCACGACCAGCGGCTCGGGCTCAGACTCGCCGTCCTTGCGAGTGACGGAGCCTCCCCGCTTCATGGAGCCACCGACGAAGAATTGGCCGACGAGCTTCGGCTCCTCACCGGTGATGTCGTACTGGCGGACGTCGCCGTGGAGCCAGTTGGAGAAGAAAATGAAGCGGTCGTCCATGGAGATCAGGAAGTCTGTGATGAGGCCTGGCATCTCCGGCAAGGCCCAGCCTTCCACTGGGATGGGATCCACCTTGATTACCGTCTTGGCCTCCCAGTGACCCTCCTCGGTTTTCCTGAATCGCACCATCTCGGAGCTGAGAGCACAGCCCGTGTAGCCCTCTGCTTTGTCGGGGTCATGGAGGAAGCGAACCTCCAGAGGAATGGAGCCGGCTCCCACATCCAACTCCTGCTTCAGGGTGCGGTCGGTCCAATCCCAGACATAGAGTTTGCTGCCGTAGCGTCCTTCCGCGACGTGGGCAGGATTGAAGCCTTTCGTGAAGCATCCTGGGTCCCCCCACTCCGAGGAGACCATCACATTATGTCGCGGCTGGTACCAGAAGTCGTATCCGAAGCGTGTCGGGTTCTCTGGAGCTTCCCAGCGCTGCTTGATCTCAAAGGTCTTGGGGTCGAAGCACACAAAGCCTGCACCACTAGGCTCGAACCCCTGCTTCGCGGTACCACTGCCCATGAATGACATGATGATCTCGTCCGGCGCGCAATGTGCGGTGTGCGGCAGCGCAGCACCCGTCTTGGCCAAAATCTCAGCCCCTGGGATGGTTTTGTGAAGCTTGGGTGCACGCGGGTCCGACCGCACATCGATGATGTGAATGTTGCCAGACAGCACACCGGGAGCAATGATGAAGGAGTGCGTGGGCCGTCCCACCTGCCCGCGGCAACTAGAGCAGGCATTCCAGCCGAGGTGATGTAATTCGTCGCCTGGCTCTGCCATGTGCAGTCGGTGGATCACCTGGCAGTAGCTCGGGCTGTTTGGGTTCACATCTACCGTTGCCAAATAGTCTGGCTTTAGCCCCTTCTCCATCTGCACCGCAGGAATGTACAAGAGTTCCTCCACCACACCCGCATTCTTGGCCTCCAAGGGCGACCCGAACCCCATTCCCTTGCAGCAAGTGCCAACTTTCGTCTGGTCGCTCGCTGACTCTTTTCGTCGCTCCAACAATGTGGGAGCAAAGTGCGACTCGGTGATGCTCTCGCCGCCGGAAGCCATCCTAACCGTGGCGACCGTGAGGAAAATAAATTGAGAGCTTAAAATGACTTGAGACTGTATGGCTGATCGCACGACAAACTGCATCACATGGTTGCAGCGGAATCTTGCCCGGCAGCCGGAGTTCCTTGCTCATGGACTCTGGACGCAGTATCCTAGAGTTGGGATGAGTTGGGTGCTGCAGACGCACCTGGATCCTGCACAATGGAAGGCTAATAAGCTCAAGTCAATGCACTCCGGCCCAGAAAACGCAGATGGTGGTTCCAGTTCCGACTTTGGTTGCAATTCGCTACCTGGACGGCAGCCCAGCTCACCTACCTCATCCTGCAAGCAGAAAGCCTCTCGCCCGAGTTCTGCAGCCCCTCATCACTTCGGCATTGCAGCAGCCAGTGCTTCAATTTCAGTCTTCTGCATTACAGGGTCTTGCATGTCTACATCCCTACGTTGCAAACTCCACTTCCCTAAGCCTCCTGACTCCTTCGATCAGAATCATTAGCACTAGTAGGGTCCACCCACGGCAAATTATGTCAAACAGAAGCGCGTGCCATAGGCAAGCATCATGACGTCATAACCCTTCCAGCCTAGGGGCTGCGTTCGTCGTCAAGCCTCCAACATAGGTCCCCAACTTCGGATGGTTACGGACCTCAGGATGCGTCGCCTGCAACCTCACCCTGTGTAACAACACTCAAACCATAGACTCATAGGCTTAGATACGAGTACAGCCAAACAAGTGCGAATTCCTGACCTGGAGTGAATTTCAAGACCATGCCTAATAAACTTGGAAGATTGATCCGGCAGCACGGTGAACGGCGTCGCGACGGTCGTCCACGAGAACCCAGCGGTAATCTCTTTGGATGCCCGGAATTCAGTCCACTCTCGTCACCATCACGACAACCCTGCAGCTGTCGCATGGCGAAGGCCCAAGCTTCTTTCGAGTCGAACACGCTACAAGTAGTCTCGCACCAAGACACCCGTGAGTGCGATTCTACCGACATCCTCTGTTTACGTGTTGTGGGCCACTAGCTTTCTCATGCCAGCCGCGACGCCGTCAGCTTCGCCGGCTTGTCCGTCAAAGGTACGAGCAGATCACGGATCTGCTCCTCAAAGACGTCGGTGCGGTTTCAGACCGGCCATATCCAGAAGTTGTTGATTAGCTATTGGGTCGGCATGCTTGCGCTGCTGCTGTCCGTCTACATACACGAAAGGAAGGTGGATCAAGCTCTGCTCAGGCACCCTTTACTAAGATGCGGCTAAGCCGCATTGTAGATCTCAAGGTAGGACACCTGCATTCTTTACTGAGGGGCTCGCAGGTCCTTTGTGGAACTAGTACCATCGCCATTCCACGCCTGACACTGGAACTGGACCTTCGCATCCTTCCGGCCGCGCATGGTCTCGATGCGCCGGAAGAGCTCCAGAAGGATTCGCCTCCAAAAGCAAGCGCAAGCCCAATTTGAAGCCCTCTGCAACCAAGTGGAATCATGCGACTGCGCGTGGCGAGCCACACAATTAGAAGGGATAGCTTCATGAGCTGTACTTCTGTGTGTCATGGACACTCCCAGCTCATGGCCAGTGGCGGAAGGAGCCCTCGATTTTCGGGTTGATCGTCGGCACCTTGCCGGTTTGCACAGGTCTCTAAGGGTTTCTCACAGCTGCGGTGCGCCCAAATCCCAAGCGTCGAGGCACCGAGCACCGAGTGGGTCTTCCCCGAACCCGTCTGCCCATAGGCGAAGAGGCAGTTGTTGAAGCCGTCCATGGCGTTGTCCAGAATCGCTTCACCTCGGGCCGTTCAATGGTGACCCGCGCAGCGCTCTTTTAGGGACGTGTATCTTCAGAGCTCGACTGCCAAACCATCGTTTGGCAGTCGAGAAGCCACCCATTGGGCATTGGGCGTGGTTCCATGCCGATCTTTCAAAATGTTCACACGAATCTTCCTCACTCCAATTTCTGCCAGATCTCGGATGAATCTCGCCATGGCCCATTATCATCATAACTTCAAATGCAAAGTTCTGAAGGATATCTTGCTTGCTGCTGTCAAGCCTGAAAGCCTTCCTTCGAAAGCACTGGAGCTTGAACGGCCCTCGTAAGGCCGCCGCCGAGCTCATCCTGACAGTGCAACGATTTGTGTGGTTCTTCGGTTTTCTTCTGATTTCAGTCTGGTGAGTCTGGTGGTTCACTCTTGCAAGACACGTCGGCATGGCACAATTGCACGAGACTGCGACTAGACGGCCGAGCGGAGGCGTGGCTGACGAGTAAGTGCAGGGCCATCAAAGTCTGCTGTGTGGCACCTTGGCAAAGGGCCACAATCCACTTAGTGCATCTCAGTGACAGGACAAGACATGAGGCATGTAACTGTCTTGTCAAGACAAGAGGGCTTCGAAAGTGTTGTGGCCGAGGCACAGCTTGGATGGCTATCGTCGCAGGACCAGTAAGCGCGGTCCTCAGAACACACCAGAAACGACGGTTGAGATGATACGATTATACAGTAGTTCTAGTCCATTGCTCTCGCCATTGCAACACCTGCCTTGATTCCAACCCGTCAAGGCTACGTAAGATTCAAACAAAGGTTCGGGTAATGGAAGGCTGTGCGGAATCCAATCACTGCTCCAGACCTCTCTGGCTGACCATGAAATTGTTTCGAAGCTGTATAAGCCAAGGTTCGTAGTCAAACACGCGCATGGACGACATGTGCTCCTGGCCTGTCATCAACAACACCACAGCTGCCCCACAGCGCAATTTCGCCAAATACTCAGCCCGGTGCAGTCATCCAAAGTGACTTGCGAATCGCTAGGCATCTGGACCTTTAACCAGCCATGTAGCCAGCGGAAGATGCATTTGCTGCTGGGACTTCAAGCTCTGTTTGGAATCTTGGGAGCATACGCAGCATCTCTCTCCATGCTCGCGCTCCACGAATGGTCTCACCCGGACGCCTACCAGCAAAATGGCTGTCCAAAAATCTGTCATAACATTGCATGGTCGAAGGAGTTGCATCAAGGGAGGTTGAACATGCCGAGATTTGGCCACTCGCAGAAGGTTTGCATGGGAAGGTCTGCTTGAGCAAAGACTGACCAAGGTGACTAAGGCAGGCTTCTGATGCAAGAAAATCTTAGTCTAAAATTAATTGACGAGCGAAACCCAGAAATGCTTCACCATGGCACAGACTTTGATGTTGCCGGAAGCGGTGCTTGCATGGCAGATGGTTTTCCTCTTCGACATGGCGCCAAGAGCTCAAGCCGCATTTACAACATTTAACAACGCTTTGGGCTTGGGGCTACAGGGTTGGGGTATGTGGGGCACAGGATCCCTCTTTAGTTCTATCATCGCCAGGTACACAATGCTAGGCCCCGAGGCCAAGGGTTCAGTTCCGGCTCCCGGTTGACCTTAACCATGACCCCCCTGCAAGGCAGAAATGAGCTGCGGCATCGGCCGAGAAGCGCAGCTGAAACGGGCCATCTCTATGCTGTTGCGTTGCACCCTCGAGTCGTACTTCTCGCAGCACAGTAGCATACAGTAGCCAAAGCAGGAACCTTCTCTGCCTTGCCACTTGCCTCCCATGCGTGCAAGCTTGCGAGGGGCGGAAACTGAGGTAGCGGGAGCTTCTCAACCTGGGCTCCAAGGAATGGCCTGCGACAGCCAGGATCGGGGCACATACCTGTCAGCGGTGCGCGCTTTCCAGCGACAGTCTTCCGTTCATCCCAAGCTGCCATGGACAGCACTTCAAGTGGCAGGGGATTGCGCAGGATGGTTCCCTGAAGCCTGGGGCCCTCCGAGCTTAGGGTTCTGGCCTCACGATGTGTGCACGCATTTGCACGTGTAATTACAAGAGTACGACAGCGATGCAGAAGAGCAATCTGCAACTGCCATGCCAACATGCTAGCACAGCGAATTCAACAAGCCAGCAGCCAGCTTGCATCGATTTTAAAGTCTTGCTGTCAGAGCAGGGCGAGGCGGCTTCGAATACAACGACCAAGAGACAGGAGGGCACATGCTTCCCCAGCTGTTGCTTGAAGAGCTCCCCTCGACCCCTCGTGGGTCATCCCCAGTATACGATAAGACTGGGCAAATGCAAGTGCAAAGCCTGGCAAGAAACAGCTGGGGCCTCGCATCAATCTTTGTACAACTGAGGGAAATGCACTGTCACAACTTGTACACAACTATTCACAACTGCTACAGTGAGTCCTACTGCCATCCCACACAAGCTGATGCTGACTCAATTCACTGAATGCTGAGCACACCACCAACACGTGTTGATAAGGACTCTGCAAACCCTTTCGGCATTGCTTTGTGACGGATGGCACTACATACATGATAAGAAGCTTACAGCACCAAGTTCACACATCTGCCGGAGAGCGCTAATCACAAACGCCACACCTCTGGCCAACAGACATCTGGCTATGAAGTCGTTGTCGGTGCATGTTTGAAGTCGACGGGTTACTGGGTTACGACAGCTGCAGCATTCGCAGCCGGCAACCGAGGCAAGCAAAGCAGTTGGTGAGCTTGCTCGACACGAGTGCCGCGGCTGTGCAGTGAGCATCTGCTTCGTCACATCAGCCCTGCCACAGGCGGTGAGAGCTCTCCGCCCTGATTCGTGATCCTCGTCATTACTTATGTGCAACATACCATCTTCTTTGTGCTCCCCTGCGCGCGCCCGCCGTGCCATTTGCTCGTTTTCGCAGGAATTGCTACATGGTTGGGGAAGTGCGTGACGACCTGGAAGTGCTGACCCCGGTTTTTGCTCATGCTTCGAGTTCGGACACACTACAGCTCGCCCACAAAAACCTGCCAGAACCTGTGATCGAAATCCGTTAATGCAGAACAAGTCTCCTGATGGCATCGCGCACCAGGAGGGAGCCGGCGCCGCACTCCGCTGGAACACACAAACCTTGGAGTCATTGTATGCCGTCCCGCAAGCCACAAGCAAGATCGGCTCGCAAAACAGCGGCTCCGAATCATGGTGAAGGTCACAAGATCTTTGGAAGATTTTCATCCAGCGCAATCTGAGCCACACTCAGGACAAGATCACTCAGTGAAGTCACGAATTCTTGGTTCCTCCTAGAGACTGTAACCAGCGCTGCAGACGGCAGGATCATAGTACCAAAACGTCGGTCCTGCTGTCATCATGAAGAGCCAGTAACCGGAGCTAGGTCTGGGAATTTCGGGCGATTCGCATGAAGCCATCTCGTGCAGAGATGTCGGACGTCTGCACAAACGACATAGTGCCTTCCATCCACGTCGCGCCGCCATCGAAGGACAGGCTGAGTGTCACAGGTCTCAGAGGCAGGTTGGCAAGATTTGAACAATTGGCTTCGATCCCGATTGAGCACCATCCTAAGATGAATTCAGTCAAATCACCCGGCCGGGTGCGCAGGCGCAACGCATCTGAGCCTGGGCCATGTGCATCCACGTGCAAAAGGCGTGCATGCCCCAAGTACCATGCAATTTCCATGCTGGCAGATCAAGGCATTTCGCGGGCTCGAGCAAGGGAGCCGGTGGGGTTACCACTCTTGTGAAGTCGATTGCCTTGTCTCTTTTTCGTGGTTCGGGCTGTTCTTGCATCGTCTGTGCGTGACGAAGCCGACTTGCGTGTACTATCTGAACCGATACAACCATGCGAATGAGTGCTGCAGTCCCTCCGCTGCGAGTTTGGACTTGTAAATCATGTCTGTCAAATATGCAAATCAACGCAACTGTTACCAGAAAGGAATACACTGCGCCAAAACAAACTCGAAGACAGCACTCGTGCCTGTTTTGCAACAAATGGTTTAGAAAGCCGTGAAATGTGTGAACAAGGGCCAACTCCGATGCTAAGGCTGCGTGCAGCCGCCTGACGCGTGTAGATGTGCAAAACAGCACTGTTGCAATATGAATTGTCATGTGTCACCATTTAAGATCATTTGCATGGAAACAAGCGAAGCGAGGCCAGGGAGCTGTGACACTCCTTCGCTGCCATCCGCCTCGATGCTGGCGCCGGTCACCTGGGGGCGGAGAGCCGGCGGAGCCGAGCAGCGGGAGTGACGACCATCCGACTGCCCTAAGCAAGGACCAGCTGAACTAATTGGGTCGCCAGAAAAGCACTTGAATCGCCCTGCTTGCGCGCAGAGGCTTTCGGTCAAGACTCCACACGACCGAAACGGCAGGCTGCTCGATCTGTGTCAGGAAAGTGCTCCTTGTGCCGAGATGAACTGCAAGGGGGTTTGATCAGATTTGGAACGCCTTGGTCTGAAGAGCTATCGGTTCGATCTCTCTCGGAGTGGTACAGTAAGGCGCACGGCAACGCTTGAATCTGCCCGAAGTCCTTTCACTCAACCCCCAAGCTCAATGAAGCGAAATTCTACGAGGCAAAGTAGACAAGAGTGAGCCCTTGCCACATCCATATGTGCATATGTTCTGCAATGGCATTGGCCCAGCGGCACCCAAGATATGGACAATCCGGCCGCCGTCAACGCTGCAATGCTTGGGAAAGCAGGTCAGTTGCTGCTGCCCCTCCAGCTCCACAATCAACCTGGATTGCGCAAGTTCTGAAGAGTCTCGGGTCCTGGCTTTGTTTATTCCTCGTCGAGCCTGCGATCCGCAGTCAACCTTGCCTGCGGCGCTGCCGAATACCCTCGCCCGACCCTTATGTCTGTTGTAGCCACACTGTGATGCAAATGGTTTCGAGACGATCACTTGGTGCAAACGAGCTGTGGGGGGAGGGGCAGGTCTTTGGTTGACAAGCCAAACTACGTTGCTTCAGCGAAAGTATTCGCTTCTCACTTGGGCTGCGACTTTTCTCTCACCAACCCGAGAGCCAGAGTAAGGTTTTTGGTCTGCGAACCGGGAACTTCGTGTCCAGCTCGCGACCTTCACGTTCTGTACGAACAGCGCGGCTCCCGGGCGGGAGTGGTGGGTTCTGCAAAACTCTTCGGGCCTTCACGAGCTTCGGCTGCTTACGAACTGAATTTAAAAGCGAACACACGAACTGTGTAAAGTGAACTAAAGTACAAAAGCGCACACTCCGCGGGCTTGTCACTCTTTGCACACGTGCAAAACAATACACATTGTGTAAACCAGATTAAAGCGAAACATAAACTGCACATTCACACGCATAGTGCAGGGTGCATGTCATACGCTGCCGTCGCCCCGCGACGGCAGCGTCGCCATGCTCGCCACATGCCGTTCTTCGCCCCGTTGCCGCGGGATCCCGCGGGGCCCCGAGAGGTGTCACCGCATCTCAGCCGGGCCTGGTCCACACGGTCCCGTGGAAAAATGCTTCCCGCTAGAAGGGCTTCCCCGTCGGAAACGTTCGGAAGTGAACGCTGCCCGTGGCAAGAACCCAAAATCGCCGAGGGGTTTGGGGAAAACGAAGATAAACACTACATGTCATGTCAAACTTCCACGCAAACTCCGCCATCACGAGCATGCAAACATGTCACGTGTGCGCTGTACCATTACATGTGCGCCCTGCATTGTGGAAGGACGCTGTGACAATGCCATGCAACGAAGCCAAGCAGTGGACCATGGCGTCTTTCTTGATCCCAATCTCGCCTGGTTGCGTGTCTTGGGCTCTACAGCTTTAGTGCCAGTCAGATCGACCCTCGGAACTCGTCGGAGGCTCAGTGGAGTTACCCGGGCAGATTCTAGAGGCTCTGAGAGGCTCTGAGAGGCTCTGAGAGGCTCTGAGCGCTCCGAAAGCGCCCTGTAAGCTCCGGCCTGATGAGTTCAACAGCTCTCGAGGGAAAGCCATCTGCCGCCGAAATGCTCAGGGCTCTCTCGTCCACAGCGAGGATCTGGCCACTGAAGATTAGCTGGAGCGAGAACTTGCCGCTCCGCTTCTCCGTCGCAGAGCCTTCCTTGGCCAGCAAAGCACATCTGAGGAGGGCCTCATCTTTTGGGCCCACTGCTAAGAGCCTCGCCTCGGTAAGCCGACGTTCGATCAGCTCGCGGAGCTCAAGCCTGGGCCCGGCGGCATAGCCATAGCTGCCGCCGTAGCCATAGCATCACGACATGAGTGGAGACATGCAATGTGCACATAAGGAGCTCCCGAAAACTGCAAAAAGCCGCCTTAAGCCTCGATGCACGCTTGTGGTCTCCTCGACCCATATCCGCAGAATCCGCTCCTGCTTCGTCACTTTGGCAGGCTTTTCGCGGACGTTGACTCGCACCCACATGGCACATGTAGGCTCACGCTGCGTCCTATAAGCTGTGCTTCCGACTCGCCAGTCATGTCGCTTGCAGATTGCCAGACAATCATTTGCCCTCGTCGTGTCTGCTTGGGCCTAGCCATGCATGAGCCTCAAAGGTCATACGCAGCACCGGCCGTTCAACGTACAGCGGGAATGCATGCAGCAGCTGCAAGTGAGCGGAAGTAGGGCAGCCTGATTAGAACCTCGCGCTTCACAGGCATCACAGCGAGGCTCAGGGCTCACCAGGCACAGGCACCGCAGAGGCAGGCAACCCGGACCTGAATCGTACGACGAAACAGCGGCTTGCGGCAGCGAGAGAGAAAAGAGGAGAAGAGAGTGTTAGGGGAGAGAGAGCGAGGGAGAGCTTGAAAGATAAAGGAGTCTGCGACTAGGCCGTCGTTCTGCTTGCCACCGCTGTCTAGTTTGCACCGGTGCAGTTGCTAGAATAAAAGTACCCGGTGGGCGGGTGTCAATGGTGCCGCTATTTGGCTGAGGTCTTTCGGGATCCGGATCTTTCTTTAGTTTCAGGGTCGCTGGCTACCTTGGAGTCCAAAATTCAGCTCGTCCTGACTGAGCAACCAGCGGCACCCCGACACCGAGACCAGGCCGAATGACGGAGGTCTTCCTTCACGTATCAGCCAAGTTCAAACATCAACAAATCAACAACCTCCATGACTCCAAGCACGTGTCATGCGGTGGCAACTGTCAATACGCCTAGCTTGAAACACGGAGATCTGGTGCTGTAAGGTTGAATACACATCACACCTAGATGTGAAAGGTGTTGTGCGACAAGGCCTGCCACGAGGCCACAGCACGGACAATGTCTGGGCGAAGGGCTGCCACCTGAAGTCAGTTGCCGCAAAGGGCTTCATGACCCACTGTCAACAAGGACCGAGCTGACCATGGCAAGCGCTAACGACACCAAAGATTGCAGATGGCTACCACCACTTCTGCAGTACTGCGGGATCTTGCCCGAGCCGGGCACAAGGAGCTGTGAGCTCAGGTATGACAAAGCCGAATACACGGCCTCGAGCATACGGCTTCTTGCAGTTCTACCTCCTCGTTTGTTGAGGCTCACAAGCAAATCTTGCTGATCCATAGACTTGCAAGATCTTGCATGTCTCGCACTGCAATCCTGGATCTCATTTTTTGATTGAGAGACTGCCAAGCAAAATCGCAAGACATGGAAACTTGGACAAGTTCTCACTCGAACGGCATCTCCCCAACAATGCTCCGTGACATATTTGTACTGTCTTCCATGAAGGCCCTGAAGCAACACATCTCCTCACAAAGGGCCCTTGATTCCTGCTGTGGGTCGCAGGACCATGCTCTGTCCGAGAGGCCAGTCGGTACGTCTCTGACAGGAGCGCCAGTACTGCAGCTACGGCGAGTCCTCCAAACTTTGCTTCCTTGAACCCTGGAACGTAGGAAAACCAGCTCTGGGACGAACTTCATGTCGGAAATCATGCTCCACAAGCGCTCCTCCCCTGCGGCCCATGGCACGCTCACCTCATCGCCCGAGACATGGACGATGTGCTGACCCGATGCTTGGTAGCCCGGGCCTCCCATAGAGCCTCCCCGATCCGACACCTGAACGCAGAGGCTTGTGATTCTCTGCTCATGGCGACCAGGTGTTCGCGCTTTAGCTTTCAGCCACTCCGCCGGGCCTTCGTGTAGCCATCAACAAAAAGCACCAGACCTGCCAGTAGTTGGCCATGTCCAGATCCCCAATGCCGGCTGTGACGCGGAAGCTGCAAGGACTCGCAAAGCGAGAGGCAAGGAGGCTGCCAGTTCCAGGCAGAACTGCCCTGACGACCTCACACAGCAGGCAGCGGTATTTCTTCGGCAACTTCACAAAGCCTGACCGCAGTGAGACTTGATGATACTGTTGGCCGTAAGTGTGCATTGGAGATCCGCAGCTCCCCCCAATTTCTACCAGTCCTGTGGAGTCAGCTTCAGCATGACTTTGTTGCAACACAATCTGCCTCTTACTGCCTAAGTCGTAAACGATCTCTGCCTCCATCATGTGGTACTGATAAGGTTCGACGACCACAATATGAGTCTGTTAGTAGCGGACTACAGGTTGTGTCACGCCATGTCCCTCCGACTTTGAGCCATTGCTAAAAGCATCGTCCTGGACTCGGCCATACCCATTTAGCAGAGCTTTGCTTCTGCCACCCAGCGTGATTCCGAAGTCCTTTGAATATGCGCACCAGGTCCTGCTATTGTATTGTTCGGAGCAGGCCATGCACTCTGCAACGGGCCACCTAATCTCCTCCTCACGACGTCCGTCTTCGGAAACACGTGAAGGACCCCGCGTGCTATGGAGATGTTCTCGAATCGCTGATCGTGCGTCTTCACTGCGGCCTCATCAGTCAAGAACCTGCAGCTGCCAGCTGCAGCTAAGCAAGAGAGCTCAACTTGATCTAAATTTCTAGGCACTAGGCACCGGCACCTCCTGCTTGTTGACTGAACTAAGTATTGTTGTACTTTCGTCAACGAACACACTCAACATTCCTGCAAAGGCTAGCGATGTGGAGGCCAATGGAGTTTCCAGCAAATATGAGACTGTTTGATCACTCACAACATCTTTGTGGCATGTTGCCCCTGTGTTAATGAGCAGGTGTTAGAGACCTTTGTCTCTTCATTTGTCTCCAGGCGTGTCACAGCTTTCCGTTGCACATCCGATCATACTACAGCCAAAAGTGCTCTATCTATCGGAAACTTGGCGATCCAGCAGATTGTGCCGTCATGGTCGTGTCGACTCTGCCGACACCTTACAACCTACAGACCTTTCACAGTCGAACCGAAACCTCGAGCATCTTTATCTGAGCTCACCTGGGCTGTGCGGCACGATCGCAGGCCGAGGCGATCAAGGCGATCGGTTCCCAACAGCCTGGATTGGTGAGGGCAGATGTCTTTTTGTCATGCGGCACCTCCCACAAGAGTCCTCATACACGTCAGAAGTATTGTTCAACTTCGGCATCAGTACAGATGCAATTTCAAAGACCGGATCAAAGTGCGCGTCAGGACCCGAACCCATTCTGTTTGCCGCACCCAGTGACCCCGACCGAACCTCGAGCTTTCCGGGCCCTACAGTAGCATGGTTTCTCGCTGGGAAAGATTGCACGACTCGTCCAAATGCCTGCCATCGATACCACGACCCGAACACATGCAGTGAAAATCGTGAAGGGCAGCGCACCTCAAGGAGCCGGCGAAAAGCCGCGCGGATGCCTACGGCATTCGCTTCACTCTCCAAAGGCTGTCAACTGTGACTGCCTGTAATTACTCCGAAAAAGCCGAGTCGAATTCCCCACCGGCACTCAATCAGAAAACAAAGGTTGAGGAAGACTGATGGAACTGTACTGTTCACTTTGATGGAGCAAAGACAACGCCGCAAAAACAACGCAGACGAACTGCTGCAGGGCCTTGCCGTGTGGCACGGCTTCGTTGGCAAGCTTTAAAGGCCTAGGCCGACGGGCACGGCGTCCGCTGGAATGCAGAATTGCTTGCGAGAAGCTTTGTTCTATGCATGTTCGACGGATGTTGTGCCAAACTACGGCGGGAAGGCAAATTTCAGGTCCAGTGCTTGAGGCTCAGTCTGGTCCGTGGCAACTTCGTTCATGCATTGCTTCGTGATCTGTCAGGTAGCTCCTTACGCAAGCCATGTTCAGCCTCACACACTCGGCATGAGGACGGAGCATAGAGCTGGAGACCATGACTCTGATTTTTGACTTCCCAACCTGAGGTCAGGTGCTCCTGTACACTCACAAAAAAACGGGCTAGCTTCAGCAAGTGAACTTATCTCTTAGCCCAGGCTGCGCCTGAACGATCAGAGCCTTGCGCCGGAGCCCCCCGCGGGCAGCCACCTCACATCACAGATCAGGGTGCATCAGAGGTGACAAGCTGCTAACAATAACTTGCGTGGCACATACAACACGCCAGCACTTGGAGCGGCAACGTGGACGTGCTGGCATTTCCACCAGGTAACGCTACAGTATCAGTTGCGCCGCCTGCGACATGATTGCCTCATATTGCCTCTCAGGATATCTACTGGCTTTGCCATAGATTTCATATGATTTCAGCAAAGTTTACTGACGGGCTTCGGCCTTTCGGACCAACGCGGTTGCACACTGAGTCCTCAGGAACCGACCTTCTGCTTGAAGCGCTGAAAGCTGTAGCGTGCAGCTTGCACACTCAGAGTCGGACAGGGCAGCGGCCTTCAGGCACGAGGATTTCATACAGAGACATGCAGAGTCATACAGTTTTTTCTCCAGCCCTTCCACGGGCTTTGCACAGCCCGCCTGCTGACAGCTGCACTTGCACGGTTGCTGCACACCTGCCCAAGGACAAAGGCCTATTGGTTTCATTCCTTGGGGCGTCTCTTCCAGATTCTGAAACAAGTGGTGCATCAACTGCTGGCAGCTAGTCGCCGACACATCTCGGATTGCTTCGCGTTAGCGCAGCTGCTGCGGATAAAAAAACTGCCTGCGCCGGGAGTGGAAATGCCAAGGCACGAAGATACTCCTCCTCCTGCAACATGATGAATGCACTACAAGCTAGGGACGGGGCGAGGGTCATCAACAACATGCAAAGCCAGTGTGCGTGGTGCCAAACTATCTAGTTGAAGATGTTCAAGGAGCAAGGTCCTGCCGGGACAAGGACGTCGATTTCTGCGGGTTGGAATACGTGAAGAACACCTCGGCATTGAAACCAAGGCCAGGTTTGCAGGATTTTCGTGAGTGGTATGGCCATCCTTGTCCACTTGGAAAGCTTGCGGCTGCTTTAGACTATCACTGTATGCTTCAGCCATTGTTGCCAATCAGATAATCAGGTGCTTGATCTCTTGAGCCCATCCTCCGGATCACGGAGAAGCCGCAGGAGAGAGGAGAGATGAGATGAAGGGTTCCAACTGCAATAATCCAGATCACATCAGCCTTCGAAATGGATCACGCAGAGGCTGTTCACGTCGCTGGAGCTACGCCGGATGGACTAAGACTCAAACGAACTGCTTTAGCCAAGAAGTCAAGGGCAACCAACGGCCAACGAAGGTTCCACAGTCCACCAAGATGCGATTTTTGGCATCCGAAAACGGGGAAGCTGAGTGTTACCGTCGTGTTTCTGAACCGACAGTTTGCTCAAGGCACTTCAACTTGATTCACAGGCTCCATTCCTTGGAATACGCAACGGCTAAGCAAAGCAGGGCACGGGGCAGTCAGAATGCAAACATCGATGAAATGCAACAGGGCTAAGGTAAACTAACTCAACAAACAGGGAAACAGAGGGTGCACAAACTCTACAAAGAGTCTTCCGGCACGGAATGTATGTCCTATAAGTATGACCGAAAACCCTGCACAACCACCAGGGGCCCTTGAAAATAGCTCCGCCACTTACTCACTCAAAACTAATAGGTAATTTAATATAGCATCAGAGTTTGCGGGCAAGGATTTGACATAAAGGCTCCATGTTTCAGGCACAGACCAGAGTGTATCTGCGCCCACGAAAAGGCGTTACCTGACACCAGGCCAGGACAGATTGCCCAAGCGACTCCTGCGGGGCAAGAGCTCAGGTCGGCGCACAGTGTGGCTTGCGGCCATCGAATTTCAACCATTTTCGCCTGAGCAAATCCAGCGCTTTCTGAGTTGAAGCCCTACCCCAGCTTGTGGTGGGAACTGCACCTTACGTCGGTTGCGTGGCCCATTTCTCCATCGGTGTCCATCCAAAGCCATCCACCAGTGTAGTTGCCAAGGCCAAGACAATGACTCTGTTGGCGCTTGCCAGAATCATCATGAACATCGTGATCAGCAATCAAGCCATCACCATACCGACTGTCATCATCGGCCTCCTCCTCCTCATCCTCGTCACCCATCATGGCACTCGTCATATATTTCATCATTGTACTCGCCGCCGCGACACAACCGCCGACACCACCCTTGCATCAAAAACTGACGTCCGGATTCGGATCGATCTTCCACTTCGTGCCCGCATGATTTCATTGAAAACTCATCCCCTTCTTTCGTTCCAGGCACAGCAAAGTGTACAAGGTCCTGTTTCTGCCGAAGACTTCCCGTTTGATTTGATTTGATCTGAGGGCCCACTCCTTTTGGGACTTACGGGTCGCCGGCCGGTCCTGCAGTGTACTGTTAGTTGGCCGTTCCGAAAAGTCTCCCGGCTTTGGTTTCTGTTCTGGTTTAAAGGGCTGTCACTCCCTAAGGGCCGAAGTCCTTGCACTTTGGAGGGGTGTCAATTTCTTTACCTTTACCACTCTTCTCAAGATTTGCAAACAATCATGCCTCTGGTTGCAGCGACAAAACGCCGCTGACGCCGCCAACAACACAACAAACAACACACGACAAACAACAAACACCACACAACAAACACCAAACAACAATACAACACAAGCCACAACCAATAAAATAGCAAAAAGCTAGCAGCAAGCAGCAACCCCAACAATCAACAATCACGACAACCACAACAACAAAAACAATTTGTGTTGAACGCTGAGCGAGCGGGCTCTGCTCGTAGCGGGCGCATGTGTAGTTTCCGAAGATCCTGCTTGTACTTGTGAGAAAGCCCTCGTAGAGGCGCAAAACAAGATTGCCAGCAAAACTCCGCAGAGAAAGTTGTTGGCTGTGTTTGGGTGTTTCGTCTAGAAAAGTCGAAGAGAGGCAAGGAACCAGGCCTCGTCTCGAAGGCATCCATCAACACACCCAAGTACAGAAGACGGCTGCTCCTGCGCTGCTCCTGCCACTCCTGCTGCTACTGCTATTGTTGCTGCTGCTGCTGCTGCTACTGCTACTGCTACTGCTGCTACTGCTTACTACTGCTACTGCTACTACTGCTAGTGCTGCTGAGACTACTACTACTACTACTACTACTACTACTACTACTACTACTACTACTACTACTGCTGCTACTACTACTACCACTACCACTGCTAGTGCTACTGCTGCTTCTACTACTTTTACTACTACCACCACTACCACTGCC
>CAJNJA010083487.1:0-20645 GCA_905231915.1 Symbiodinium necroappetens | reverse complement strand
AACCCCTAACCCTGAACCTTAACCTTAAATCCTAAACTGTTGTCTCCGTCCTGTGCAAAGTGTTGTTGATTCGAGTTTGCTGTCTTGTTCGAAATTCACGCAACATCTTGATTGGTTTATTGCTGTTTGGGGTCTTCGCTGGTGTAATTTTGATAAGCCGTTTCTATCTTTAGAACCCCCTATGAAGGAGCGATAATGGGAGACTGTGGGTCAAGCCTAGGATGGAGCTGTGTTGGAATGTCTTAGAAGGCCCTAAGGCTCCGAACATTATAAAACCCGAACGAGCGCTGTCCGGCCGTAAGTTTAGGGTTTAGGTAGTTTAGCGTTTTAGGTAGTTGAGGTTTTAGGTAGTTTAGGTTTTAGGTGGTTTCGGTTTTAGGTAGTTCAGGCTTTTAGGTTGTAGGGTTAAGAGCCAAGTTGTTTGGGCCCTACACGGGGTGCTGTCTTACCAAGCGTCGGCTGTAGTTTTACGAGCAGGCCCCGGCATGTGTTTGGCCAGGGTTCGGATAGCTGCGAGCTTCGGCGCATCTACCCTCCCTGAAATGAACACGGATCCCCATAGTGTTCTACAAAGGACACTGGTCGCATAGAAAAGTAGAGCGCGGCTACTCTTGGAGCCGTTATATAATAGTCGCAATAGGGTTGCTTTAAGGGTTCTTTTGTACAGGGGCCGTTAATCATCAGAATGGGAAGTGTCCTGCCATGACATTGCTTCAGGATGAAGCCTTATTCGAAGGTAGGCTTTCTTGGACGGTGGCACAAACCCGACCCTAAACCCCGAAGCCTGAATCCTGAACCCTGAACTGTAAACCCCAAACCCTTAACCCTTCAACCTAAACCGTAAACCCCAAACCCTAAACTTTGAACCTTTAGACCCTACACTTCAACCCTAAATCGAAGGCCCTTAGCCCGGACGCGTAGGATCATGGTCTCCGCCATTGCTGACGAGACCCTGGAGACTTTGGCGCTGACTCTGCGGCGGCCAGTGGAGTTTGAGGCCATGCTTTCGAAAAGTTCGGGCTGATCGTTCAGGGTTTATAGAGTTTAGGGTTTAGGGGTTTAGGGTTGAGGGGTGGCTGGTTGCGAGAGTCCTGGATGCAAAAGGGTTGAGGGGTTTAGGGTTTGGGGGTTATAGACAGGCGCTCAATAGTCAGTTAGCCCCCATCCAACCCCTCATACAACAACAGCACAATGCACCCACCAAAACCGGATAATTAAGGGTCCTATGTGGGCGGACGCGCTGGGGTGTTTATCTGATTTGTCATTGAAGACAAGCGTCCGGGGCTTTGCTGTTAAGGTCTTATCCAGGTATAGTACAGCATAACCCCCAACCCGATATTCCAATCCTAAGACCCCGATTAGTAACGCAGTTGTCTGACCCAAAGCCCTGCATGACTTCCAAGCCCAAGGCCTAAACCCTCAGCCCGAACATGCTCCGGCCCTGAGCTCTAGAACGTATGGTTTTTGCCCAAAAAACCCTAAACCCTAAGCCCTTTACGGCCCTTACCTTGCCCTCGGGAGCTGGCCGGAGTTCCCCAGCTTGAGTTTCTGTAGGCGTGCCGGGTTGTGTTCCATGACCCTTCCTGCAGCATTGCACTTCCAAGAGCCAGACAGGAGTGCTTCACATTCCACAACCTTCCGTGACTTAACCTGAACAACTCCAAGCCCCTAAACTTCAAGCCTTCAGGCCTGAAACCCCCGGGTTTAGGGTTTAGGGTTTAGGGATTGCACCCACAGTGTTTGGAATAGTTGTTTGCCGCGTTAAGCCGAAGCAAGTGTTCAGTTTAGGGTTCATAGGGTTTTGAAAAACGTTTAAGCTTGATAAGCCCCAGTCCGATTGATTGAAGCCCTAGTGGGCCCCTTATGCCGCCTGCAAAAAGTGCAGCGAAACATCTGAGGTCAGTGTGCGAAGGCCCGGACCTCTCGGTATCCAGGTGAACTACACCGATCTGCCCCCTCCTCTGGCATGGGGGTGGAGGGATCAGGGAGTTCTGCAATTCAGGTTTTGGATGGT
The DNA here is from genome assembly GCA_905231915.1 of Symbiodinium necroappetens. Taxonomy (NCBI): domain Eukaryota; class Dinophyceae; order Suessiales; family Symbiodiniaceae; genus Symbiodinium; species Symbiodinium necroappetens. The sequence continues at coordinate 18,631 of CAJNJA010083487.1, read as the reverse complement.
TTAGGGATTATAGGGCGCTCTGCAATGAGGTTCAGGGTTTCGGGAGCGCTGAATGTGGGATTTGTGAGACCAGGGTTCTCGGGGGTGTAGCCTTTTGCACTGTCCATAACACACACACACAGTTTTTTACCCGTTAGACATATAATCACGTATGTACGTATTTGTGTATGTTAATATATATACACATATATATATATGTGTATATATATACACATATAAACAAAATAGACAGATAGATTCAGATAGATAGATGGATAGATAGATAGGTTCAGAGAGATAGAGTTAGAGATATCGGGATTGGGTTTCAAGGTACACTAAGGGCTCCAGTCGCAAAGGTCTCAGCGGGTGAAGGGCCTGGCCCCTCTGAGTTTCCTAGAAGCCGGGTCGTTTGCATGGTAATATAGGGGCCTTAATAATTAGAATAGGGTTTGGGGTATATAATCCTATAATTATAATATGGAACCCCCAAAACCCTATTCTAATTATTCAGGCCCCTACATTACCGGTGATCTGGGGGCCGTTCAGGTCCGTGAGACCCTGAGTTTTCTAAATGAGGGTCGTTTTAGGTCCCCAATCTAGTGCGACGCCCTTATAAAAAGAAATGACCCCCAAAGGGACCCTACTTCAGAGAACTACCCATCTGGCAAAACAGGAGAACAGACTTGAAAGCACAGAGTCTTCCTTGGTATGATTCACAGTTATACTGCTTACTTGTTGAGGGAGTTTGGAGTCTGTGGAATGGTGTCTTACCAACTCGAAAGAGCAACTACACCAAAACCCTAAAACCCTTATAGATCCCTTACAGAACCCTTAAAGGAATCCTGAAAGGTACCCTTAAAGGAATCCCGAAAGGAACCCTCAAAGCCCCACCGGTCTGAGGCTCGGCGGAGTTCTAATTACCAAAGTCGTTCCGGATGGTTTGGTCGACCGGTGGAACGCTGAAAATTTCGAGGAGGTGGGGGGTGGGGTGGGCTTAGAGTTTCAGGGAAGGGCGGGGTTGGGGTTTATGTTTGGCACCTTAGGTCCTGAAGGGTCCTAGTAATCTTAGAATCTTTCAGGGAGGACGATTACTAGTTCCTGGATTCATTCACTAGTAAGTAGCCGTAGCCCCAATCTATTTGCACGGCATACTCCTAACCGTGAATAGTGAACTTTAAACCCTCTGCTCCTAAGTGTCCGCGATCTTCTGGGCAAGGGCATGGTTCATCGAGAAAGAATCGAGTGGGTGGTGTTTGACCTCATGTGAAGACGGACCTGTAAGGTTCAGGCTCCCGATTCATTCAGGGGCGTCGGGGCGATAGACTGTAGTCCGGGGACTGAATAATTGGAAAAGTATTTGCAGACACACACGCACACGCTTGCAACACACACACACACACGCACACACGCATCATAAATGAATGAAGTGTGGGTCAACAGGCGGACCTAGCAGATGTGCTGTTGTCACATTCTTTAGCAATCACCGCTCTGTGTGAGTAAACTTGCACCACTAGTCTAGACTCTAGACACTATACCCTATCTATAGGCCGTGAACCCTAGACCCTTGTGTCGAGGGCAAGAGCGTCAGCGCTGGCGATCGTATCATCGCGTTGAATAACAGATGCTCGGTCTGCAAGGATGCAGTGTCTTGAGGGGGTCTCTACATGTATTTTTGAGTTTATCCATCCACAAGATCTTTCATTTATGTTCGCAATACATATATGTATATACGTACTTCACGTGTACCTATATTCCTCTTGTATCGGCTTCACACCACATCGTTTCGAATCCTAACCCCTAGAAGCCCCAGAACTCCCCACAACCGGACATCTGTGCCTTGATTTCATAACTCAAGACTCAAGACCGTAAGCCATCTGGGTACTTTGGACGCTGAACCCTAAACCCTAAGCTCTGCACAAAAAGTATGGCGGCGGCCTCTCCTACTCAGAATGAGTTTCCTTCCTAAGTCTGTGAGCTCATTCTGGGGCAGTGAGGGCTCCAGAAGGCAAGGGAGGCTCAGATAGATAACATGTATGGGCTGCAGCTCACAGTTCGAGGGCTTCCCGGTATGGTTTTGAGTAGAGTTGCAGGGTTTTTTTTGCCTGAAGATTGATTGCGAATGTGCATCCCTATTATGGCAACTTGGTAACTGAGCTCCTCAACAGGAACCCAGTAGATGGACCCGCTTGAAGAGGGCTTGCCACATAACCAGCTTCTCACATATGGGCTGCGGCTTCAAAACACTAGGATTGTTGGCGGTTGTCATCTTGTGATCTGTTTGTTGCTAGATGTAAAAAAAGGGTCGTGCAACATTGAACCAATGGAAATGCAAAGCTTTGCTGTTCCGGAAGAATTCGGAATAACATTAACTCAAACCTCCGAACCTTAAAACTACTGTTCGAGAGAACGAGTGCTCAGGGTTTACCTGTACACATGAACCCTAATTGGCGCCACATGTCCCGGACAAACATCACTTGTTTCAGGCGAGCTGCGTGGTGACGACCTGGTTGACAAGCTGAAGAGCCTTGCCCAGAAGTTCTATCATTATCGTGTTTGCCATTATCCAAATCATATATATATATATCATATATTTATGTTGTTGTTAACATTGTTATTGCTATTGTCATTGTTATTAAATTATTAGTGTTATGGCAGCCCTGCAAGTGAGGTACATCGGCTGAGATTCGCAGCTTTCGAACCCTGAAACCATGAAGCTACAGACCCGGAAGACCTTCCCAGAAGAGCCCTAACCCCCCCCCAATATATATATATATATTAATAATAATAATTATTATTATTATAATTAATTAATAATAATAATAATAAGCAGCTTAAACCCCAACATGCCGAACCCCAGGCTCTCGGAGATCATCCGAACAGCCTGACTTTCGGGGCTTCCGAGAGTGTTTGGCGTTGTGCCATTGGGTTCAGCGGGTTCGGGCTTCCTTTTGTCGACACACAACCTTTGACGATGCTTCCAAATGCACACGTCAGGCCGCAGTCACACAAGTTCTGGGTGCACCCCTGCTTAGCTCCACCCGGGCGCATCTCTCTGAATTTATGTAGGACAGCACTGTGCCTGAGACACGAAAGTCTGTACAAGCCGACTTCTCTATGCAGTATTTAGCCGTTAAACGGCGAAACGTATGCATAAAGCATCGGTATCATGGTGAGCAACAGCCCCATGGGGACTTAACACCTTAGTTCCTTGCATGACTACTAGAGATTTTGTATCCTGACAGGCATGCTTTGTTTGGACAGTGTGGGAAATAAAAGCTCAAGGACCAGAGTCCTGAGCACGAAACCGACGACCCAAGTCTGGGAGAGCTCGAACCTTCGCATGTAAGACGAAGAGGGAGATCATAAGCGACCAGTTCAGCGGAAGGGCAACAGAGACAGCCAGAGACAGACAGAGAGAGAGAGAGAGTGACCACCCTAAACCCCCAAACCCCAACCCCAAACCCAGCTTCGGAGCGGAACAGAAAGGAACGACGAGGAGTTGAGACTCACTGTGCTGCACTACTGAGCCGCACACAGCATGTCCTGAGGCATCGTCTCGCCACCTGGTTTTGAAATGCGCCCTAACTCGCTGAAGCCTAGGCCTAGAAGCATCTACAAAACCCTTGAACTTGGGGACTACCCCCGTGGAGTACCAGGAGATGATGCTCCCAAACCCTGAAGTCCCAAACGCTGAACCCTAAACCTATCCAAACCTCAAACCCTGACAGGCAGCCTTGAAGAAAGCTTGTAAGAAAGCCCTACCGAAATCCTGAAAGGCTCTCCTTTAAAGGAACCGACATCAGTCTTGTCGGGTTTAGGGGTCAGGGTTTGGGGGTTTAGGGTTTAGGGCTGAGTGGACTAGTTTTTGTGCCTTATTAGCCGAGCTCCATGATGCGCCCCCTGTAGCAGAGCCTGCCCTCACCCATTGTGCAGACAATCCCCGATTTCTGCCACGAGAAGATGATGATCTTTTCGACGGCCATTTCTTTGTTAGGCCTGACGGCATTATGTTTCAACATGTTTCACAGCAGGAGAGCACGGAGCAGTTTCCTTGCAATGACAAGGGGAAACTGGATGCTTAGAACAAGCCGAGCTTTGGGGTTGTTGGTTGCTGTTCCGGTGTTGCGGTTTTCGGACCCTATAAACCCCCCTAAACCCTAAACCCTAAACCCTAAGGGAAACAAAAGCCCTTTTGCTATTGACTCGGGGACTTTCTGGGGGCCCTTTAAAATACTTCACGATTCTAGGGTTTTCTAGGGGTTTGGGGTTCTCAAAGAGACAAAACCCGTCGGTGGCGCTATGGAATTCCAGAGGGGCCAGTCAGGGTCCGAGAGTTGGGCCTCAGGCTCTAGGATTCAAGCCTTTCAGGGTTTATAGGGTTTAGGGTTTAGGGTTTGTTCAGGGTTTAGGGTTTAGGGTTTAGGTTTAGGGTTTAGAGTTTCGGGTTTAGGGATAGGGAATAGGATTTAGACTCCTGGGTTTCAATGTCCCGAGTGTCAGTCCCATCCGATTGAGAAAGCCCCTCACCTTTTGACGGCGAAGGCCTGGGATTCAGAGGCCCCTCGATCATGCAAACGCCGTACTCAAGCTTCCTACGTCAAATTTGATATCTGATCTGACCCTAACCCCCCAGGTACCTACTATACAGGGTATATATATAGGGTACTAAAGCCCCTAGGGCCCTATATAGTAGGTACCTGGGAGGTTAGGGTGAAGAGACCAACCCCGAAAACGGACTCAGAGGCGTCTAAACGACCGGGTTTCAGTAAGGGTTGCCTTCTTCGCGACCCACCTCTCCAAGCGGGGGACTCCGTGGCGAAAGCAACCCCGAAGCCCTAAAGAAGGTCAGTTACAGACTCTTCGGCTGTTTCTTGGAACTCGCAGGTGGGTTGGGCGGTTCATGGCGGTTCTATACAGAGGTTGTTTGGAAGCTTATGGGTTCTGAAAGCACGTTAGGGCCGTTAGGGTTTCGGGGGCAGCCGGGCTTTCTTGGTTTTGGAAGTGTCGTTGGAGGATTTCGGGACTTTGGAGGCTGTGGGGCTGTCGAGTTTGCGGTTTGCGGATTTGGGGGCTCGGGTTAGGGAGTGCCGAGTCAGTTTGGATCGAAGGTGTTAGAATTTTCCGAGTGTGATCTGGGCAGTGTTTACCATTCAAAGCATTTTGCACACTCGCTGCCTACGCGGGTTTTGGAGTTGTCATTTTGGTCGTCATTGTCGCAGTTGCTTTTGCAGTAGTAGCAGTAGCAGAAGTCGTGGTGGTTTTGGTGGTGGTAGTGGTGGCCCTAAACCCTAAACCCCGCTCCCCAAACCGGGTGGTGGTGTTCTTGGTTTGCTTTGTCTTTGCGGGCCGAAGGCTGGGTCGGCTGACGTGCGATGAGCAGTGAAACCCGAAAACCTGCAAAGAACATCTAGGGTTTAGGGTTTAGGGGTCTGCTAAGTTCTAGCGCGTTTTTTTGGTACTGGGTTACCGACATCAGGAGCAAGTGGAGTTTTAGGGTTTAGAGTGAGGTTTGGAGTTCAGCTTGGTACTTTGTTGTCTCCTTTGGGCTCCTCACGGCGCCCGAACATCACAGAAGCCTTAAAGCATGAAGCCCTAGGCTTTTTCGGCGGAGCCACAAAGGATTCGAAAGCCCGACCCCAAGTAAGTTCTCTCCAACCCCGGAGGCCGCCGACGACGATGCACGACGGCGTGAGAAGAAAGAGCGCGGCTAGCTCAGCCCTGGGTTGCAAAAAATCGTTGTGAGAGTGGAAGCATGCCAATTTATCATAGTAGAGCAAGGTCTGCATGACGATGTTCCTTTCAACAATGTGGCGCACACCCTGGGCTTGAACCTTTAAAAGGGACGAAGAAGAATTGGTCATTCCGGAGGTTCGCCGGGACTCGGCTCCCACGGTTTGCGCTTATGTCCTGTTATGTACACGGCTCGGTCGCGCCCGGGGGCAGCGTTTTGGCCTCGAAGTGTCTCAACCCGGCCAGTACATGGTTGAGAGCAGTTGGCTCGTGGTCTTGCTTCCCACCAGTACATCAGGGGAAGCGTGTTGATGATGGGTCTGAATCCGGCCCAGCGCATGGGCGGGAAGCATTTAAACACCATGATTCCTGCTGGGCTGTGGTGCCAGGGATAGATATGTATATAAGTCTCGAGTGAGAAGACTCGAAAAAGACCCAAGTACAGTAGGGTTCTGATTGTAAGGACTTTGAGCTCCCCCCAAATACTGCGAGCCCCCAACGGAGGGGACCTAATCAGCCCAGGCAAGTCGAAGAAGCATCGTCACTACCCGGCAGAGCACGAGGCCCCGCCAAAGCTCTTACGGTATGTTGGTGTGTGTGTGTATATATATATATACATCTGTGTGTATGTATGTGTATATATATATATAAATATAGATATATTGTATAAACATATATATATATAACTGTTTATGAAGATGTATATCTCTAGTATTCTCATATCACTTGTATGATTGGGGTGCACTTATTTGTTGATGCACTGATACACATGACCTTCTCGTACTGTAGCACGTGAACCTGTAACTCTTCTGGGTTTTCACATAATCCCACCACCATATTGCCTAGCCCTTCGGCCTCTTTGTGTGTGTGTGTGTGTGTTTTTTTCTCTCTCTCTCTCTCTATGTATATATATATATATAGATACACACACGTACATACACATATTCCACCGTCATGCCATAAAGGTCTAACTTAACAGTGTAGAGCTTATATGTAAGCCTTCTAAGATTGCAATGGGAATTTGTCTCGGCGGAGAATTCAGCAACTAGGTGGTTCGGCAGAAATGATTCTATATGGATCTGTGGTTCCAGGTATGACTCTAGTTTGAGTTTCTTGAATTTCGGGCTTTAACCTTCAGGTTTTTTGAAGCTAAGATTTATATGGGTTGGGATGGTGCCTAGACTGTAAACTCCAATTGGGGAGACGTTGAAACGATGGCAACATGATGAGAAATGAAGGCAATGTAAGAGTCTAGGTCTGACGCTTCTGGCACAGGGTTTGAAGATTTGGGTTACGGGTTTAGAGGAGTAACAGGTGTATATATATATATACATACACGTACACACATATGTGTATATATATATACATATAATAGAACAGTAACAGAATAGAATAGAATAGAGTATACGTATAGGTATCCTATGTCACATTTGGGGCTTAGGGTTTAGGGTGGCAAGGACCCGGGCACAGGTTCGGGCCCTTACTCAATCTTTAATATAAGCCTTGTCTCAGGATGCTTGCTTTTTGTGGAGCCCAGGGCAGCAGCAGCTTCCCTTGCCGAGCAGATTTGCTTCCCTTGCTTTTGGGGTGCTGGGGTAGGGCTTCCATTCTGCACATCCGCTATTCCAAGTGCCGGGGGGTTGTTGAGGAGTTAGGCCATGCGGAAGACTCAAAACTTGGTCCAATTTCAGCGGTTGGCTTCAAGAGCCAAGTAGGGCTCTAAACCACAATCAGCACCCTGAACCCTAAACTTACGCCTTAAGCCTGGTGATGCTAGACCCGAAGAAAGCCTGATGAAGCCTCATAGTTCTTATGACCCTTTCCAGAAGTCGTATTACAGATCCTTATATCCGGCATTCATCATGGATCAAAGACGGCCACTCGTAGACTCTGCCGTGCCCAGCCGCAGGTGCGTGATGTTCGGCATGGTAAAAAGGATGTCGCTGGCTCAATTAGGGTTTCAAGGGTTTATAGGGCTTGAAGGGCTTATAGGGCTTACAGGGGCTACTTCAACTCAGAGACAGAAGGAGAGAGACATAGAGAGTGGGTTTGGAGTTCGTCGGTTCAAGCTTGACATTTAGAGCCTAGATGGAGTTTACCTAGACCCGCGAATTTAGTCCCTTCTGTTGAATACCCCTGTTGTCACATATCAATCCTGAACCCGAAGTCCTAAACCTTAAAAACGCGGGGACCCTTTTTGGCCCTCGGCTCTAAGATTGCCATGCTCCGCAAAATTTCTTCGAGGATTCCCAGACATTCCGGCCGGATGGCTTGGGCTCATGAGGCGCCGCGCGAGCGCTGGCTGTGTCGCTTCATGGACAGGTTCGTCGAGAAGTATGAGCTTGATGGCCAGATCAAAAGACTCAGCTACTGTGGAGCCGTCGACCTGAGTGAACCAACTGGCGGCCAACCAGGAGATCTGGTCCTGCATGGCGAAGCTGAAGACAAATTGCAGCAGCCAAAGATCTCCCAGTTCTCATCGAGGCACTTGATGGGGTCAGTGCATGTCACGATGGACCTGACTCAACTGCTGCATTGGAACCCATGGGACCCATGAATATATGAAAATGTGTGTGTGTGTGCGCGCTAAATCCTAAGCCTTATGAGCCCCAAATCCAAAAGCATAAACCTTATATGAGCCCTATTCCACTCTGAAGTGGCCAAGGTGCTATCCTAGTTGTGCATGCTGAAACCGCAGACCCTGTGGGTTTAGGGTTTTAGGAGCCCTTCAACTCCGAGCAGTGTGAGGTTCAAGGCGCGGGCGTACGGCCTGTAGCCCAATTGTGTAGGCTTGGCTTCCTCCGGGTTTAGGTGGTCCGGGTTGACACGGCCAACTAGGGTATATACTGTAATCCAGGGTTTAGGGGCTTCAGGGGTTTAGGGTTTAGGGATTAGGATGTGGGCGAAGTGGAAAGCCTGTTGCAAAAGGGATCAGGATGTAGGGTGAACTGAAGTGACAACTTCAAAGCCCCAGGCCCGAAACCTCGAAACTCCAAACGCAGCCCAGCGAGGATGGAGCTCTGGCAAAGCCTTTCAATTGGGCCGATGAGGCGGGTTCAGGGTTTAGGGTTTAGGGTTTAGGGGGATATGGGGTCTTGGCTTGGGCGGGTGTTGCCTGATTAATGTGTAGTGGCCTCAATAACTAGAATTGAATAGGGTTTTGGGGGTTCCTATCCGACTTGCAAGCTTTCGTTGGATGATTATTGGCAACAACATCGCGCCGCAGCTCAGAGCGATCTGAATGCAAATGTCGTCGGAATCTGACACCCTGCTCTTGACGCGTGCATACACACACACACAGAGTTGACGCTTGTGCCAACAGCTCCAGATGGTCGCCGCGGGAGAGAAGCTATATTGGCTATCGCTCAATTTGCTTTGGGCATAGGGTGCGGTTGAAATCTGATGGCATTTGAAGCAAGAAGGCATTGTTATAACAAGTCGGTCTCATTAGAACCATGTTGCTCTTGCATGCGAGAGGTTGTGCGTGCTGAAGTCGTCTGATTTCGTCTGATTTGGGTTTCTGTCACGATCGGAACAAGCAATATTTGTGCACATATCTGGGCACATTGTCATGGCTGGCAGTGGCACATAAGGAATCCTGTGCAACTCAAGCCTCTAGTTCGATGTGATTCATGGCAGATGACTCTTTCTGCTGCGTTCCATCCAGGCACTGGGGATGTCAAAAACCTTGCCGAAAACCCTGCGGCAAGGGTTTAAAGTGCTGGGTAGCTTCTCTGATACCGGGGACTTCTGCACACGTGGGTTTGTACAGTTTACACAAATCCTCAACAGGATCTGTTGTGCGGTCGCGCTGTTTTCTGTTTTGTTTTGCACTTCGGAGGTTCAGGTAGGCCTGACCTTCCTAGGCACTGGTCCCGACAGCCCCCTCTACGAGCCGGGGAGTCGGCGATTGAAGTTCCAACCTGGCAGCAGAAAACCCAGAAAGACCAAACCCTGAAACCCCAAAGCAAGCCCCTAAGCTCTTGGCGCACCCTTTAAGCCTTTAGAACCCTTCGAAGAGCCCTTCACAGAATCCTCATCCCCCGGAATTCCTCTGAGTCAGACGCCCTTACAGAACCCTCAAGGTCTAGGGTTTCGGGTTTAGGGTTTAGGGTTTGGGTTTAGAACAGGGTTTCGGGTTTAGGGTTTAGGCTTTGGGTTTAGAATAGGGTTTCGGGTTTAGGGTTTCGGGTTTGGGGTTTTGAACCCCCTTCACTCTTTCCAAGAGCTCCTGAAGAAGGTCGTCAAGGCTTCTATGGACCCGCAGAATCAGTGGGACTTTCCGAGCAACAAGGGCGGTGGCTATGCCTTGGTCTTGGGAAGTCGGCGCTCTTCTTTAGGGTTTTAGGTTTGAGGGCTTTGGGTTTAGGGTTTTGGGGTTCAGGGGGTGGGGTCGGAATAATTCATAAGAGTATCACTTTAAAATATCATAGTCCCATTATAGGTTACACGTCCATTATGTATAGTGATTATAGCTGTAGGTGAATATAACCTCAAAACCTCTTCTAAGTATGAAAGCCCCTAGATTACGATTTCCGATGCTGGTGTTTCGGGGTTTGGTTGATGTCAGGGGCTAGAATTGAGACCCGGAGGTAAGCTTTTTTTCTTAGGGTTGGAGAGCCCAGGGTAAAGGCTGTGCCGAACCTTTTCAGCTGTACCGCACATCACCCGAAAAACAGGTATGCCATGCCCTGGCGATAAGCCAACAAGCAGCCTTCTAACTCCGCAGCTGCATCCGCCCTCACTTGAAGCTTCCGCAAGTCCCCCTCAGCCCTAAAGCCTACACCCCGAAACCCTTGACCCCACCCCTGCGTCATGCGAATGTCTTTTCCTTCTTCATTGTGTCTTAAGGGCCAACCTAGTACTGTAGCTGGCCAGAAAGGTACCATGAGAACCCTGCAACCCTGAGCCTTAACCCTTATCCTTCAACCAAAACCCTAAACCCTAAACAGCCTTAACCCTAAGCCCCGAACAGCCTTAACCCTTATCCTTCAACCAAAACCCTAAACCCTAAACAGCCTTAACCCTAAGCCCTAAACAGCCTTAACCCCTTGTCCTTCAACCAAAACCTTTTAGCCCTGAAGCCCCACACACACTAAACCGGCCTCTGATGGAGGTCCGGGACTTTCATGTGAAGGGAGTGCCTAAACCGCTCTCTCCCAAAAGCCATCCAAGACAGGACCAAGGAGCATGCACCAAGACACAAAGAGCCGCACATAAAAAAAAAACGAACAGCAGAACAGGAACATCTATAATTGTCTGCTCATATATATATATACACACACACACATATACAAATGACAGGTAGATAGGTAGATAGATAGAGATAGATAGGTCAGATAGGTAATATGGATAGAGAAAGAGACATTCATATCCCGATTTATCAATATTGTGTTTTGCATGAAAACACATGTGTTTATATGCTTTTGTACATATGCAGTATACATATGCAGGTATACATGTGCATGTGTATATGTATGTACGTACGTACGTATGTATGTATGTATGTATGTATGTATGTATGTATGTACATATGTTTATATAAATACCTATATGCCCACACACACACACGCACCAAAGAGGCAGTGTGCGTGCATGTGCATGTATTTCTAGGTGTGTTTGTATGTAACTGTTGTGAAGATCTCCCGGTGAGGCCGAGGCTCCCCAACGAGCCGCCTGGGAGCAGCCCGGGCCCAAACGGGGGTTTTGGGCAGTTTAGGGTTTATAGGGTGGTAGGGTGTAGGTATTTCTTGGCATTGGGGGTTTAGGGTTCAGGGATTTACGAACAGGGGGTTAATTCTTTCGTTTAGGGTTCAGAGTCTAAGGGTTTCAACAGGGATTTGGGGTTGACGATTTTCAGCAGGCATGTTTTTGGGCTTCTGATTCGGTTTTAAGGGCTTTTAGGGCAGCTTTGTTTGTGGTGTAGGTTGTTTAGCGTGTCTTAGAGCTGGGACTTTTGTGTTGCAGGGCTTGGGATTGCCGGCAGGTTTTGACACTACGGAGAAACCCTAAGGATCAGGATGCTCGGCGTACAAGGAGTCCTCGAACCACTGATCTGGGGCCTAAGGTGTAGTGTAGAGCACCTGCATCAGATTCGAGCACCGGGGTTTCGCCACATTTCACGGTGTAGAGTACCGGGTGAGTACAGTGTCGAGAGATGCGGATGTTCGTTCGTACATGACACCACAAGCAAGGAAGAACGAGTAAGACTTCGCCCCTGGTACTGTCAGTAGCAGCATGTAGTGGCAAGAGCGGAACTGCTTTCTAGTGGCATTCATACCCAAGCATGATCAAAGGCCGTGTAGGTGCAGAGCAAGCACCCGGTCGCCAACGGACAACATCAACAAGCGATACGTTGGCAGCAACGACGTAGTAGACAACAGCACTGATTGTTCATGGCCCTTATCGAAGCAAAGACACTGTAAACACCAACATATCAGAACCCAGTGTCAAGGCTCTTCGTCAACCTGCCGTTCACCACTGCCACCACAATCACGCCAGCAGCGTCACGACCACCACGACCACCATCATTGTCGACATTAGAGCAGCATGTACAGCATGTTGTTCATTCAATTATCAAGTGCAGCAGCTTTTGTCTTTTCATCACAAGTCTTAATCCCAGTCATACCCGCTAGATTCGACTTAGCAAGAATGGTTGTTGCGACAGCAGACAAGTGTGGGCAAAGTCACAGGGGCACCCAGTACAACCTTGTTGCGAGCTCCAAAAACCTCATGAACCACCCTACTCTAATGCTTCAGGCCCCTACGTTATGATATAATAACCCTCACCCGTTTAATTCTTCAGGGCCCCCCTAACCCCAAACCTTAAACCCTAAACCTTGAACCCTAAACCCTAACCGAAGCTCAGCACTCGCTCCTTGAGCTATTCTCATGGCCCGTCTTCGACCAGCTCTAGTTTCCAAGGGTTTCGTGTTGATTTCATGTACGAGAGCATCCAGTCAGAAGTTTTGAGCAGGAGCAGCAGCAACAACCCCAAACCCTGGAAAAAAAATAAGACCTTGCAAACCTAGAGGCAGTCGCAGTGGCGTTAGTGCCCGGTAGTGCTTTCGCGGTGGAGGGCGCAAAAACCTAAAGTAGCTGTCAAGTGCAACCTCACCCGGAGCTGTAGAACAGCCGCAGCCTGACACAGGGAGGTTCCATGGCAGCATCCTCCTCGCAATGCCCCTTGGAATCGGTGCCGGCCCAGGACGAGTTGGAAACAGACATGTTGCTGCGCGAGGCCATATCCGCTGCGTTGGAGGAGTCCGACACTTCGGAGAAGCGCGACGCCGCTGGCGAGCCCCTGCAAGAGAAGGCGACCGCAAAAAACGTCGCAAGCAGGAAGTGGAAGAGGCGGGCGAGGAAGAGGCCCGCGAGTTCGACCCTTGCGTCGACCCTTGCGTCCCACTGCAGCTATCACCATGCACGGTTCCTCCTCCCGAGCCAACATGGCAAGAACAAGCAACGCGATGGGCCTTGCTTTCCGACTTGCGCCGGGAAGCGTAAGGATGGTCAAGACGGGTGCCGAGCCTCTGGGCTCCATGGGGCCAGGATGTGGCTTTGAACCCTAAACCTTAAACCCCAAACCTCAAACCCTAAACCTTAAACCCTAAACCTTAAACCTTAAACCATAAACCTTTGTCTCCCCCGTCTCTTTGAAGGCCTCGAGCTCGGGGCCCAGAAGTCGCTTCTCGCGCCAGAGAGCGCGCTGAGGAGGCATCTACGGATTTCCTTAGAGGCTTTGGGGTTCTAGAGCTTCTAGAAGGGTTTAGGGTTTAGGGTTTTATAGGGTTTAGGGTTCTGACAGACTGGCCCCCGTAACAGGGTTGTATACCGGTTCTACACATGTTCCTTTACAGAGTGCTTTAAGGCTCCCACAAGGTTGAGCCCTTGAAGGGTTGAGGTAGCTTGGGCTTCTTAGTTTGGGTGATTCGCGGTCCTAGGGAATTAGGGGTTCAGGGATTGGGGTTCGGGGATTTATCCGAGTCTTACCAAGGGGTGCTGGGCGTTTTTGCCAGAGCTTTGTGTGTTTTTTGTGTGTTCTACAAAGTTTTGTCAGGAGTGTCGGGGGTTTCCCTCAATCTAGCAGTAAGTCACTTTAGCTCACGAGGCATTACCAACTTCGGAACTCCACGGCCAAAGTATCATTCTGAGTCCTTGAACTTTTGGGGGAATCCGCAACCGAAGCCCGAAAGCACAGCATCTTGAGTCGACCTTTATCTAGACCACAGCTGCCCAACACAGGATGATTCCCGGGCCCGTGTCCTGTTGTGAATGACAGATTCTCCCTCAACCCAGGACGACATACCTCTAAAGCCCCAAAGCCTATCAAACCCTGTAGAAAACCCTAAGCTCTACATAAGTCTAAGGCTCGAAACTCGAAAGCCTGACCCCCAAGATCCTAAAACTTTAAAAAACTCAGAGCCTAAAACCTTAAACCCTGAAGACTCGGTCCATCGCCTCAGCCTTTAAGGCATTCCTACCAAGCTAACAGCGCAGACGGAAAAGACGTTTCAAAAAAAAGGGAACCCGGAGTCTTCGCTTCACCCCGATGGAGAATCGAAAATCGTTGGCCCCTGAGGCGCGCTTCGGTCGGAACGCGACGGCCTCTCAAATCCAAGTCCAATCGCGCACTACAAGGGCTTTATTACCTAAACTATTTTGGGGGGTTCCTTATTACAATCATAGTATATAAGAGACCCGAAACGGCCTTATGACCTAAATAATATTTTGGGGGCTCCTGATTATAATCATAGTATATAAGAGACGCAAAATCAAAAACCCTATTCTGATTTTTAAGGTCCCTACATTAAAGCAACCCTTGGCCAGGTACAGCGCTGGGAAAGGCAGCACGAGTCACACAACCAGCGGTGTCCTCATTGGTCTGCCGGGTTCAGGGTGTAGGGTTTACCCATAGGCCCCTAAGTAGTTCCTTTTTGTGGTTCTTATTTAGAATCCTATAAGGTAATCCCCAAAAGGAACTACTCAGGGCCTATGGGTAGGGTTTAGGGGAAACCCTAGTCAAACCAAACCCCTAAGGCCCTAAACCCCCCGAGTCTAGAGCCGAAACTGATACGTTGAACCCGACATAACTCAAGCACCCCTTGGATCCAGATTCTTTGGCTCTCTGGTATTATGCCCTCGAGTAATGAATGTTCGTGCCTAAACCCTAGACCGCAAACCCTAGGTGGTTCTCTTGTTTTCACCCCGACTACTTTCAATAGACCTCGCCTGCATTGTCCGAGTTGTGAGAGTGTAAACTTTGGAAGTAGGGAGGAGATCTCTGGAATTTGGCCAGGGACCTTAATTTAACAGGGTTTGTGGTTTAGGGTTTTTTTTTACCACAAGTTGGAAGCCGTATTATGCATTATTTCCTCTATATCCCAATTGTGCTAACTTCCATGAAGTTCTTAGCAAAAAGAAATCTTAAACACGGGAAGCTCCATGAAGCGATGCTGAAGTCTTTAGATGTTTCAGTGCCGCATGTGAACAGCGTATTCTGCTGTCAGTCACAGTAGAAGTCTACTTCTGCTCAGTGTGGCTGAACTGGTAAAACCTTCACCCTAAGGTGACTGCATGACAGGAGTTTCTACCCCTCTGCAAACAGTGGAATCAGTATAGTTGTCCGATATCCCGAATTTTCTGCAAAGTGCAATGAAGCCCTCCAAGGACTGCATGGAGCCCCAAAAGAGGGATCATTAGAACCCACTTGAGGCAGTACATCTTCGGATCGCCACGGGGATTCTGAGAATCGGCCACATCACGCCCATCTGCAGGGCTGGGCCAATTCCGAAAGTAGCCGACCCTCATGATTGCATGGGGGTTTTGGGACATGGTATACTAAAGTTGTCACGAGGAGCCTTAGGCAATACTATTACTGCGAACCCTCAACCCTAAACCCTAAGGTTATCATGAAGAGCCTTAAACAAAAAATGCTACTATTTATTCGAGCTCCCATATTGGATCCTCAACTATCAAGCGCCTCGAGGCGGTCGTCAAGAGCCCCCAAGTGTTTGGGGGGGGGGCCTTAATAATTGCCTAAACTATTTTTGGGTGGCCCTTATTATAATTATAGTATTCCAACATACTTTTTGGGGCCTTAATCATTACCTGTACCATTCTGGGGGTCCTTATGATACTTCTAGTATTTTAATATACACCCCAAACCCTAGTCTACTTATTAAGGCCCCTACATTGCAGAAGGCACGCCTCGGCCCTGGGGTGTTGAGCGAAGTTTGAAGCTACCTTGCCCTAATGCTAGTTAGTAAAACTATATCTAATAATCTAATGTAATATAATGTAGAACAAAAAAGGCAGAATAGAATACAGTACAGTATAATATGACATGATCAGCATGATGGCCCAGGGCTAGAATGGCTAGAAACATTGACTGGCCCTAAATCCTGATCCCTGGTAAACCGTAGCTGGACAGAACTTAAGCACCTGGACCCAAACCGGGTCCAGGAAATTTAGGGTTTGGGGTGTAGGGTGTAGGGTTTAGGGTTTAGGGTTTACGGTTAGGGTTTAGGCTTCAGTGCTTCAGGATTGCAGTTTGGCGGCCTTTAAGACACCCTCGTAGCCCTAACACCCAGCCTCACGCGTCCGCATACCAATCCCAGTCTGCAACGCAGATGTCTCATCAGACCTGCCGTCGGCTCATGCCAAAGGCATCGAAAGGGCTTTTACAGTATGGCTCGGGGCTTCAGCAAAGCCTTCGACACCCCACCCCCAAGTAAGCTCTCAGAACAGGTTGGACCGCAACCCAAAGTGCGAAACGCAATTATGTCTAGCCTAAATTATGACAGCGTAGATCCCAGAGAGCGCAAGAATACCTCGCTAGTGGTCCAAGCCAAACACACCCAAGCGCATTCATTCCAGCAGTATGTAGTACATGTACATATACTTTACCAACACGTGGCCACGAGTCCAACTCGCGCTATAGGGGAGGACGAGGGGCCCACCAGGAAACGCACGGCACCGTGGTCACGACGTGTTTGTCAACTTTGGATTGGAAGCTTCCAAAGCCCCGTAGGAGGTGGAATTCCTCCCTTTAGCAGCCGACTCCTGAGCGGCTCGCAGCCTCATCAACCTAAGCGCTGGACACCAAACGGAAGAACCGCACTGCATCCTCATAATTACAGCAGCAGGACCCTCTGTAAGCACACTGTTCGGATGTCCTATATATATATACATATATATATATATACATACATATCCATGTATGGTTTCCACACTGATAGCAATGGCAACAACAGTTCGAATACGCGTCGTAATGATAAAATCAGAATCACAATCATCACCGTCATCGTCATCATGGTTAGCATTGTTACTATGACAGTAATAGCAATAGTGCAATATAGACTTGAACAACACATACGTATTAGTACTACTATGGTTGTTATTGACATGAAAACCGCAACAGTAGCAACAACATTTGCGAACACCAGCGAGAATCCTCAAGAATCATCAAAACGTGTGATGGCATGTGATAGCTTTAGCGACAACAAACATCAAGTAGCAACTAGTAACAATACCTACTGTTCCTGCAACATCGAAAGCCAACCCTGAGCCTGAGCTTCGCAGACACGATCATGGTAATGTAGGGGCCATAATAATTTAATTATCTATGCCATTTTTTTGTTTTTTTTTTGGGGGGGGTCCTTATTATAGTTAGAGTGTATTATACCCCGAAACCCTATTCTAATTATTCAGGCCCCTATATTAGCAGCTCCAGTGGGTGGCTTCACTTCGTCTCTGGCAGCGAAATATCGGCTGCCAGGACGCGTGGAGGCAGAGAAAGCATGCCAAAGGCAAGGGCAAGACGTCAGGCTCTAGGATTTAGTATATGGGACTTTTCGAAAATTTGGGTACCTTATTTTGGTGTCCTTATAATAAGGGTCCTACTATTTAGGGTACTATATTAGGGTTCCCTATTTTCGGAAACCCCCATATGGGTCGCAAGAATCATCACCACACTGACGCTTCCTAAGGCTTCCCTGGTTCTAGCCGTAGTACAGTGTGCCTAAATCTGTTGTACTACCAGGTTTTAGAGCTTGTTTAGAGTGAAGGGTGATATAGAAGCCTAAAAAATGTCCAATATTGTTCCTTATGGTTCCTCATGATAAATAATAATGAACCCCGAAACTCCTATTCTATTTATTAAGGCCCCTACATTATTTAGCGAGATCCCTCCACTGGTTTGGGGGCTTTGGGGGCTTTAGGGGATTAGGGTTTAGGCTTTAGGGTGTTGACACCTGGTTTGGGGGTTGGGGGTGACCGGGTTTGAATATGACCCAAACCATGTTCGGATCAACACACACAGAGACACAGATACACCACGGACTCAGACAAGCTTAGCGTCCTAAATCCCAAACTCTGAGCACCGGCTCGGCATTGTAGCAGAAACTCTGAGCAAACACAGCGTTTGGAGCGTTCGGGTCGAGCAAAATGGGCTCTTCGCAGCCAGTGACTTTGGACTTATGCCCCCCTAAAACAAAACCTGAGCCTTTGAAAGGCCATGTTATGAACACGCCCCCGGAAGCTGAAAGCCTCTGCGCCACAGGCGCGGAAAATATGTGTATTTACATGAACATACATATGCAGATGTTCAACCCGTTCGTATACACATTTTATGTGTATACATATATCTATATATATGTATATGTGTGTATATTCACACACAGACACACACACACATATATATATATACACATACATATACACATATACACATGTATGTGTACAGTGTACACGCTCGTATAAGTGTGTGTGTATATGTACGTCTATCTCACTCGCTCTCTGACTCTCTCTCTCTCTCTCTCTCTCTCTCTCTCTCTGTCTCTCTTGCGCTCTCGAGGTTCGGGCAAAGCCAGTGCTACAAACATCCACTCAGTAGCATTCGCCACATCACTCCAGATGCCTG
>CAJNJA010083476.1:5934-20120 GCA_905231915.1 Symbiodinium necroappetens | reverse complement strand
GGGCGTGTATTTAGGGCTCGGCATGGTCAGCGGCTGCAGACGATGATGAGGGACCCATAGTAATCAGAGGCTCTAGATGTATACTGGGATCCGTGTATTGTGCTGAAGAGCCGTAGCACAGACCGCTGCAACCCTCGTATAACCACAGAATTGCTGCAATTGGAGACATGAAAAGGTGGCCCACGGATGAAGGTAGGCAGGATTGAGGATCCCTTATAGATTAGGACTCTTAGGGGGGACTACCCCACCTACTTTCATCCCAACCCCGAAACCCTCAAGAACGAGATATATATATATATACACACATGTGTATATATATATATACATAGAGAGAGAGAGAGAGAAAAATAAACAAATACAAAAAGCAAATACAAATTAGATTACATAAACATACGTATAGATAAAAAAATCTGCTTGTTCATCCTGAAACCCCCTCAACCGTCAAGCCTAGCATGAGCAACACCCGGCCCCAACCCAAGGCCCCCCCCAAGCCCCAGCCCCAGCGGCCACTCACCTCCCCCAACAGTCCCAGGTTGCAACAAACATGACCCGTTAAAATAGGGCCCTATACCCCTATACTATGAACCCCTATGTTACCTATATGATATATATGAATCCCTGTATGGTATATATGAACCTTAAACATGACAATTGGGGGAGTCCAGCCCCTCGCCCTAGCTCCCAGCCACGGGGTTTAGGGTTTACCGGCCCCCCCACCGCAAGCTCAGCCCAAAACACAGCTCTTGCCCCGCAGAGAACCAGCCCAAGCCAAGGTTTAGGGTTTAGGGTTGAGGATTTAGGGTTTCGGGTTGAGGGTTAGGTATTCAATATCATGTTCGAACAGGGAGTTTCGGTGAAAACTTTGGCGCCCGAACTCTTGACAATTTCTACAACCCCACTCTTGGAGCCCTTTAATGCAAGGATGGCTTCGGAAGCGTCTCTTCTGCTTCTTTGGTCTGAGGGCCGGGCTCTCTGAAAGCTTCCGTCTATGAGGGATCTATGCGGGTGCGATAAGGATGTAGTGGTTAGATTCCAGGGCTTAGCGTTGTGGGGCTTGGGGCGTTTAAGTTGCGGGCTTTCCGATTCAAAAAAAGACATCAGAAACCCAAAACCCTAACCTCTAAACCCTAAACCCTAACCCCTGAAAGTTCATGCCCGGGCTCATTCAGCCACTGATCCGTCCACTGTTGCTCCACCGAGTGGATCTGACAAAGTCTGGTAGGGTTTAGGGTTGAGGGTTTAGGGCCGGGTTTGTGGTTGAGGGCTCAAGGCGTGGGGAGTTCAGGGCTTAAGGTCTAGGGGTTCGGGGGTGAAGATTTAAGGTTGGCTTGTCAGACTGAGTAAAGTACATCCCGGGCTTAGGGTTTATAGGGTGTAGGGTTTAGGGTTCCCGGGTTGATACGGTTTAGGGTTTAACCTGTTTATTGAAATCCCCATGATTTAAGTTTGGTTCAGGGAGTCTACAATTCTGTAGGGTAGTTTGGGGCGGTGGCCGCATCCAGCTTGACACGCCTTGTAGCCCAGACCCCCACACCCGACGTGTTGCATCCTGAGGCCCAAGTACCCACACATATGTGAGCACTGCAACAGGAAGCTGTTGCCCAGAAGATGTGGAAACTGGAGGATCAAGTGCTTCACCACGGTCATTATCGTATACAAAGTATATTGTTGTAGTCTGTCATGACAAATTGCGTCATGTCCTGTCATGTCAGCTCAAACTGCATTATACGTTACCGTATGCTAGTCTCGAAGTGCTTTAAGTGTAGACGACAGTCCTAGATTGTACGAGAGTCGAAATGCATACAGTAGAGAGTCGGGTGAGTTAAACGATCATGCTTGCGGTACGGTGCCCTTTGCCAGATTGCCTAAATCACCTTCGATTGTACGTGTTGAAGCGGTGCACGTGCGTATATACATATATACACGGAGAGAGAGCCATGCATGTCGCACACACACACACATACATATATCTATATATATACACACACACACACATGTTTGTATACACACACATATACATCTATTATACACAAAGACGTATACTCCCAATATATATATATATGTGCTATAAGTTCAATTTAAAATAAAACAGAACAAAAGCAAGACAAACATACAGACATAACGACATAACGAACAAAAGAAAGAACGACATAAGTTACGAGAGACAGAAGTAAATGAAGAATGGAACAACGAAATCAATAAATAACGACATAAATAACCAATTAAATACTATCTATCTATCTGTCTATCTATCGATCTATCCATCTATACATCCATCTATCCATCTATCCATCTATCTATATGTTCATGGCTCAGAAACCCCTGGAATCCGCGAAACCTGCAGCTGCTGCCCAGAAGAAGAGCCCAAACCTGAAATGCTGGGTAAAGCCCTGAGGGTTTAGGGTGTCGGGTCTCCAAAAACCCTAAACTCTAAAACCCTGAACCGGAAACCCTCAACCCTAAACCCTGAACGCCCTAAATGTCGAACCACCTGCAGCCCTAAACCCCTAAGACCGCAATCTCCTCACGCGTCCGCCCACGACCCTCAGTTCAGGAGTGCGACTGCAGGATTCAAGTGAGCAGCCCTGAAGTTCAGGGCTTCCCAGAGAACCCAATATCCCTTAAATCACTATACATCAAGGCCCCTATAATTTATGGTATATTCCTTACTTAAGGGGTATTGGGTTCTCTGGGTTAGGGTCCAAACTCCATTTCACCCTGAATCCCAAACCTCTTTAACCTAGACCCTAAACCCTAAACCCTAACCCTGAATCCCAAACCTTTCTAACCTAGACCCTTAACTGCCAAGCCTGTGGGAAATGGTCACACATGGAGAAAGTCTCGCACTGTCCCGGGCCCTCAGCAGAGATTTTGGCAGGAACTCGGAGTCCCTTCCGGTGGAGGGTGTAGAGTTTAGGGTTTAGAGTTTAGGGTTTAGAGTTTAGGGTTTAGAGTTTAGGGTTTAGGGTGTAGGCAAGTCGGGTGTGGAGTTTCGGGCTAGGGGCTGTCAGGGTTCGGGGTTTAGAGTCTGGCGGTTGGTGTTCAGGGTTTAGGGTTTAAGGTTCTGATCTGGGCGGACGGAGTTGAAGGGGGTGCATACCCTGTCCGACGAGTCACCATAAAAATATGCTACGACTACGTGTCAAACATCAGCTCTCATAGTAAGTGGGTAGTTTTCCAAATTAGGGTGCCTTGCAGGGTCCTTTTTTTAAGGGCGCCGTACTATATTGGGGACCTAAAAGGGGACCCAAATTAAGAGAAGTACCCAATGTATTGATAAGAGAACGAAGAAAACTCCTGAAGCCCAGGAGACTACCACGGAGGCTTTCATTCGTAATCAGGTTTCGGAGTAGGGTTTAGTAGGCTTTAGGTTTTAGGGTTTCGGAGTATCTTTATCATATGTTCCGTGTAAGGACTACATGGGGACTTTGTGGCTTATCAGTAGTTGTTCCGACCCCGATACTACCAGCAGCCCGGTGTGTCTAATGTAAAAATCACCGCCTTGATGGTGTAGTTCGCAAACGAGGATTTCGGGATACCGATTTCTGTCACAGTTTAGGGCTTTGGGTTTCCGGCTTACGGTTTTGAGCAGCTGGGTTCACGGGATCATGTTTAGCTGCAGCCCCGCACCAAAGCCTAAACCCTAAACCGCCAAATATGCGTGGCTTCAGGAATGCCCAGTTCTCAACCTAAAACTACTTCGAACTTAAGAGACATCGACACCTATCACCCACGATCCTGAACCCTAAGCCCTCTCTTGGAGACGAGCGGATATCCGGCTTCCCTTGGCTGCTGTCTTGTTGACAGAGCTCTGCGGCCTCAGCCAGACTTCAGAGCACGGAAGAGGCGCTTCTGAACCCGTGGGGAGTCGCGTTCTGGAGGGTAGGATCCGCAGGTTTAGGGGTTTAGGCTTGGGGTTTAGGATGTCTCGACGATAAATGACTCACACTTGGGACATGTAGTGCTCCAGCCATGTAGCAAGACAGTACAACGAATATTCATTGCTGCTTTACAGATTGGCTGCTGTAAAGATTGGAAAATACACCCGCCATGACATGATTGCCAAAGGTGCTCCGTCAGAATGGTAAGTGCAGCTGCTAGAGCATCACCGAGAACGATGAAGCCAGTGACAACGGCAAGGGGTACGACGATGCTGGCGACGATGGCGACGACGACGATGACGACGATGAGAAACAGGACCAGCATGCAACACCCATACAGTAGGTGGCCAAGCCAAGGTTACGGTACATAGCAAATTGTATGATGCAACGTTGAAACTTGGAAGCGTGGTCATTACCCCTCCAACCATCTACGGACTGTGCTTGCGAGCGCTTTAAGACTCAACACCAAGAAATGAAATCAAGCGTCTTTTCCAGCTGCTTCTGCCACACGGGCACGCAGAGGGCAAAATCAGACTGGCAGAGCTGCTTCGGCATGCCTTGAGGGCTTAGTTAAGGATTAGGGTTTAGGGTTTAGGGCGTAGGGATTAGGGTTTAGGGTTTAGGGTGTAGGGATAAGGGAAGGGATCCAGAAGGGTTCTTTGGGGGTTCTATAGACAAAGGGTCTACAGGGTTTAGGTTTAGGGTTTAGGCTTAGGTTTTGAAAAAGGATCTGTGTGGTTTTACTTGGACTTCATGTGGTTGTTTTTGCGCGTTCTTATAAATGATTGCTAAGGGTCTGTTAAGTTAAGGCTTGAAGTTTCAGGCTTGAAGGTTTAGAGCTTGATGGCTTCAAGCAGTTGCTGGGCTGCGGATTCTGTGCTTTTACGTTCCATGAAGCTTTGGGGCAGATGAGTCTGTGGAAGTTGCATGTCAGATTTTCAGGAAGCGCTGATGGACATCACATCACCCGATAAACAACAAGGAACCTGTCCGTGCCATGTGCAGGATAGCCGAGTACGCTACATAAGGTCTGCTTCACCATCGCACTTGCATGCAGACCAATGCAACCCTAAAACCCCTAAACCCCATACCCTAGAAAAAGCAAAAAACCTAAACCCTAAACTCCAACCCTCCAAAAAAACCCTACACCCCAACCCTAACCCCTAAATGCCCCCAAGTGCCCCGAAAGCCCAGAAGCTAAACCCCGAAACCTGAACCCCGCTTCGGAGCCCAGAGACTCCACTATCCCTTATAATTGAGGAGCATGCCCTTAAATATAACGGGAGCCCTAAAAAGATTTAGGGTATATATCCCTCTTATTGGAACTATATACCTTAAATTATAATAGGAACCCTACTAAGATTTAAGGTGTATATTCCTTAATTAACGGATATTGGAGTCGAATCCGAAACCCTGAAGCACCAGCCTTCTACGCCGTAGCGCTTGTCCTGGCCCATTTTTAGGACTCTGGGTTGCGGTGCCCTCTCTCTCTCTCTCTCTCTCTATATATATATATATGTATATATTATATACATATATATTATATAGATATATATTTATATACTATATATATATGTATTCTATATATATATATATGTATATATATACATATATATATATTATATTATATATTATATATATATAGAGAGAGAGAGAGAGAGACAGAGAGACACAGAGAGAGAGAGAGAGAGACATAGGTTCCTCCAATGACTTAAGGAATATTCTTTCAGTAAGTGGCTTTGGAGTCTCTTGGTATGTGCTGCTCTCGCCGTGGGTCAGGTTTCAAATGGCATGATTTGGGCGTGCAGAGGTCTCTGAGGTGGTGGTGTTCACAGCACCCCTTATCCTAAACCCCAAACCCCTAAACCCGAACTCCGTAAACCGTAAACTCCCAGAACTCAGAGACCTGGATTTGGGTTGAAGATTCCGTGATCGGGGTAGGGCTGTCGGACTCATACTGAAGGACCATCACGAAACACATGCCGCAGAACGGTAATTTGCCTAGTCTTGGGCCTTGAAGATGTATCACCGCCCGAAACCCGCTTGAAAATTTAGGGCTGCACCCCCAGAAGGATGTTGTTGAAGCACTTCACCCTGTTCCCTACGTCCCAAGCCCTAATCCTGGATCCAAAAAGTCAAGCCAAGACAGGAGCCTCAACAACTTGAGTAGGGTGTTGGGGTTGAGGCTTCTGTGTCAGTGCTATTCGGATCTGGGGACTGGAGCTGTAGTCTGTAGTGGGATAAGATAAGAACTGGTTCCGTGTTGGGGCCATATTAAAAATCATCATTTTTTATCCTCATTAGGGTTTTATTCTAATAAAAATGTAAAATTGTATCCAACAAAGACCCAGAGAAAAGGATTCTAGCGGCCCTATGAAATCCAGATCTGCTACAGGGCTTAAACCCTATAAACCCTATAATCCCTAGACCCCTTAAACCCCATCAACAATACACCGTAAACCGAAATGACTCTACTTTTTTTAGCCGGGCAAACAGGGGTTGGTTGGATCCGATACACTTTTGCAATCTTCAGATATCCTACGGATTCTCTGGTTTTAGGGTTTAGGGCTATATCCTGTGGGGCATCAAGATGCAAGCGGTCTTGAAGACTCTTCGTGACCTCATCTACAGAAACCGTATACAAAAAGGCCCTCGTAAGACCTTGCAACGGGAGGAAAACTCACGCGCCCCCTGGCGCCGAACACCCTTGAGCTCAGTACCATAGACGCACCTCTGTACTACCCACTGTGCGGCAGCCGGCGCTGGGATCCAAAGTGAGCCCTGCGCATCGCGCTCTGGGCTTCTATCTACACAGCAAGAGTTCAAAAGATGCATCAGGTTTCTACAAGAAAGTTCCATCAGGTTTCTACAAGGGGGTGCTGTAAAGGTTCTATCAGGGCTATGTAAAAATTTATATGTAAAGGCTAAGGCGGCTAAGGGTTTAAGCAGACTTTCGCTCAATAGGCTTAAAGCCTCCAGCGATTAGGGTGCATTAGGGTCGAGGGATTAAGATTCAGAGGATCAGGGTCGCGGGTTTTGGATGAAAGGTTTCAGAGCCTTACGTCGACCTGCCACTTACACCCTTCAAACCCAAACAAGCCTAAACACTGAGCCCTAAACCCCTAAACCCTAAACCCCTAAACCCTAAAACCCTGAATCCTCATCCTGTCTGCGGCTCGGGTTCTGCCCGCTGAAAACTTGCTGGCACCGAGTCCTCTGTTGAGTACCCCTTGCATCTGCGATGAAACTTTCTTCCAGGGCATGTGCACACTGATACATAGCCACCTGAGCTGACATGCATATATGCATGTTCACATGTGCTTGTGTGCATGTTCTTGCATACAAGCCAGCCTTCTAAACCCTAGACGCTACACTGAAAAGAAGGCCACAGGGCCGGGCTTGTGGGGGAGGCGTAGAAGGAGGGGCGTTGTGACTTTTTGTGAGTATGTCCGCTGAGATCTTGTCTCCGAATCTCGAACACCTAAATCCGACTAGACTGGACTAAATCCGACTAGACTGGACCCCCCTGAGAAACTTCTGTTTAGTGCTTCTTGGATTTAGTGTTCCGCATGCCTGTCAATCAACTTGATTTCAAGGTCTTTGCTTTCGTCACTTTCGTCGTATCAAACCAAAGAAGAAACCCTAAAACCCCTTAATTAACCCTGCAGAAAGGACTGTTTCTGTGGGATGGAATACGGTGGTTTGTACCTGTTTCAGAAACCTAGCCCCTAACCCCTAGCCCGCAGACCAGCGATTGCAGAAGCCTCAGACCTCCCTGCAATAGGTGGATCATTACCACTACTATGAATATCATTATTGTCATGAGTAGGATTGTTAGCATTGTTTCTAAGATTATCATTGCTAATAACCATGATTATCATGCATATCATTATCCTTCCTATGGTGGGTTGGGTCGGCCCAAGCTTCCAGCTCTGGCTCAATTTTGTGAAGTGCTGCGTTTAGGATTTCAGGGTGTTACGTCGGGTGTTCGGTTTCGGGTTTATAAGTTTGGGTTCAGGTTTAGGGTTTAGGGTTTAGAGTTGAGGTTTAGGGTTTAGGGAGTTCGTTTTCAGATTAGGAAAAGGGTAGCTAATCAGACTCTTAGGATATCACTCTTAACTAACATGGGCGAAGTCGTGCTTGAACGACCTGTCGCCGGATTGTAATCGTAGAAGATCTCCAGGATCTGGTTGTTGTATGGCTTTCCTGGCTCGTTTAGGGTGTAGGGGTTTATGCAACTCAAGTTCTGTCGGGGACTGTTGCTTCCCAGGACCAATCCACATGAAGAACAGAGCCTCTGGAAAGCTCCCAATTATCATTTTTTACGGCTCGTCTTCTTCGGATCATTCTTTCTGTCGCTATTGTTACTCTTATTGTAAACAATCATCCTAAAGCACGTAAGTGATATTGCCTTGTGGCTTGAGCTACATATGTGAACCGACTGAAGACCTCCTTCCCACGAGATGCTCGCATCCCATCTACTTCTTGGGGTATCCCTGCAGCACGACCCCTCAACTTGCACATGCTTGTCTTAATTCGATTCAGGGTTTAGGGGTTTATTGTGGGTTTTTGCTGACCTGGCCAGGTCCACTATCATTAGGCGTGTATATAAGCCCCAACACCCGCTTTCAGCCTGAACTGTGACCCTCAAACCCTGCACGCTCACCAAGTGCTCTGGGGCTGAGCGTGTAAGGTGGAAGTGCTGATCTGCGATCAACCACGAATGCAGACTCAGCACACTCCCAATGGCTAGTTTCGGCTGTGGCAACGATTGATGTACAACCCTGTGCTATTATTGATATGGTTGTCTGTGCTGCATGTCTAGCAGTCGCATCCTTGTTGACGACATTAGCAGAAGTATTTCCTGCTCCCATGCTCCGAACTGCTGCAATGCTCGGCTTCGAAAGCCTTCAACTGGTACAACCTCTTCCCCTCGGAGCCCAGAACTCTCAACATATTTCCCCAGACATCCGGTAAAGCCAAGCGTCCGGGATTGCCTCGGATACATCGAGCAAAGATGGTCATTTAGCAATTACCACATTGTACTCGGCTATCTCTACTTGAAACCACGACCAGCAAAACCCTAATTATCCTTAAGCCTCATCAGGAATCTTGAACTTTGCGCCCTAAACCCCGCAATACTAAAGCCCAGAGCCACACGTCTTCGCATACCTACTTGGCACATTCATTGGGGTTATACGTAGTTGTGAGCATAGCTACCTCCCTGAAGCTTGAACCCCAAACCCGGAACTCTAAACCGCGTAAGTAAACCCATGTTGAACAGAAGCGCGGCTTGAACATCTCTGCCGGGGCCGTGGACATTTGAATAATTGAGACTGCCGATGTCAAGTAGTTCTATAGGGTTTTATGAGGGTTTAATACAAGCTTTGTACCAAGGGCCTTCAAAAGCTGAATAGGGTCTTGTAAGGTTCTTGCAAGAGTTCTAAACTAGATTGTCCAGTACAGGGGCCTTAATAATAAGAACAGGGTATATAGAGGCATATTGGTAGGGGGGTATCCTCACTGTCTAATCGGCCCTGCACCGCCGTCCTAATGCAAATCCATAACAAATCCCCAAACCAAATCACTCAAGCCAAAGCCCTGCACTCCCACATCCCAAGGCCCACCAAACCCTACACCCTCAACCCTGAACCCTAATCGACAGCCCTAAACCCTAAACCCTAGGAGCATGCAAGTAGCCCTTATCATCCGGCGGCATCTCCCCGACACCTCGGTCTCGTGCTTATAGAAGTCTGCTTGCTTGAGTAAAATGATGGCCCAAAGCCCATAAAAAAGGCTCTGGGGTCCAGGTACGGGGAACTGCATAGGGTTAAAGATCCAGGGTGTAGGATTAATAGGCTACGGGCACAGGGTTTAGGGTTTAGGGGTTTAGGGGTTGAGGGTTTTAAGTTTAGAGCTTACTTTGTTCTCCAATCCAACCCCGAGCAACGCGAACCCCTGGAATCCTGGCTGTCATCCAGAAGAGGACCCAAAACCTAACCCCTAAACCCCAAACCGTAAACTTTAGACCCTTGACCCTAAGACCCTGAACATCCTTAGACCCTAAACCCTAAACCCCCAAACCCCCAAACCCTATAAACCCCTAAACCCAAAGCCCGGAAATCCATATCCGGCAAGCATCAGATCTTCTGGCGCTCGGTACGCGTCTCTTTCCACAATATCCTGGAACAGCGGCGCTTAGTTCTCTCAAGAGCCCTTTCATATGTTTACATAACATGTCAGAAGAGATAACTAGTTTAATTGGTTTCGAGTATCTAGGGTATGTATCGGGTCCTTATTTAAGGGTCCCGACTATTCAGGGTCAACCCTTAACCCAGATATGGTTAGGGCTAGGGTTTCCGTAGCCCCAAACCCTAAACCCTAAACCGAGACATCGAGTCTCCCTTCGAGATTCACGGGTTGGGGTTTCCGGGATCCTCATGGGAGTAGGTTTCTGGGGTCACCACCATAGAAAGTTAGTCTTTATTCACGCACCCCAGGTTAGGTTGAAGACAGTTTGTGGTCCGGGCCTGACTTTGGCATGGAGAGGAGGGCCTTAGACGAAGAAATGTCCGATGTGGTCTCTGATGGAGCCTTGTGGGGGTTCACGGTTTAGAGACTTGGGATTCTAGGGCTTAGGGCTTTGGTGGCAGAGGCGTGGGATTTTCAACACGTGGAGAACCCGAAAGGCCGTGCTCTCTGTCTGCGTAGGTTGCTTCATGTTGCTAGCACAGCCATTTTTCATCGTTTCACGATGCAAAAGAGGACTCAAGGAAATGCCTGCTTGCAGACACAGCTCCAAGTACACTTCATCAAAGCGCGGGAGTGACACACACTCCTAACTACTCAAAACCGAATACCTACTGGACCCTCACCTGGCACTGGGCAATCTGGGCCCACTTAAACTAAAGACAGATAGCAGTGAGCTGGCGAATCACACGACTAACTATATAGCTCCTACCCGAAGCTTTGAACCACAGCAATGGATAGATATACCTTAATTAAACTGGAAACTTTTAAACTTACTCTAGATTTATGACAACCTTGCGCCATAAACCCTGCACCCAAGCCTCAGAAGCACTAATGCCCTGAACCTGCAGCCCTAGATCGAAATCTAGATCCCAAGCCCTAAAAACCAATGCCCTGAGAACTGAACCTGCAGCCTTGAATCGGAATCTAGATCCTAAGCCCTAAACCCTATCAGCCAGAAATCGGAATCTAGATCCTAAGCCCTAAACCCTATCAACCAGAAATCGAAATCTAGATCCTAAGCCATATAGGCCCCAAAACCTAAATAGTAAATCGAACTTAAAATCCAGCAAAGACGCGAGGTGCTCTCCTGATCCGACTCAATGGTCCGGGGCTTTGGTCTCTTTGGGGCTTCTTAGGCTTCAGGGTCTACGAATACCCTAAACCCTAGGGGCTTTTCGGGTTTGGCATCTGGGGGCTTGGAGCTCAAGGCGTTTGGGGTTTAGGGTGCATTAGGGTTTAGCGGTTAGGGAGCTCGCGTTTTGAAAACATGCACTGTCTTGACTCTTGAGGGGTTTAGGCTTCATGGGAGTAGGGCAAAGGCTTTCGAGGCAAGCTTGTTAGGTCCTGTTAGGTTCATAGCTGGAATAACACTACGTCAAGGCAAGAATAAGACTATGTGCTTCAGAAGGCTCTCTCTGCGGTTGGAGCTTAGCCTGTTTTGGATGTTTTGCTTTCGTGACCTCTGTCAGTCCGCGCCCGAACATCCCTAAACCCGAAACCCTAAACTGCATCACACAAGGGGGCTTGAGCTTAGGGTGCCCTAGGCCCGCCTAAGCCTCACCTAAACCCGAAACACCCAGAAGCACTTAAAGCGACTGCGGCAGGTAACGTGCCATAAGGGGGGTGGGCTTCAACGGTTTGTGCTGAAACCTCGCCCTGGGAGCCAACGGCAAAAACTGCCATATAGGGGCCTTAATAATTACCTATAATATTTTGGGGGTTCCTTATTACAACTACCGGTTTAATATACCAAGAAACCGCAGTCTAATTATTCAGGCCGCTATATTCGACGATCCATCCCGAAATCTTGGCATCGAGACGATGACAGACTCGCCCAGGCTTGCCAGTGTGTATGATAGGAGGATGGTAGGAGGTAGAGTGTTGCAGTTTAGAGCTTTGGGCTTAAAGTTTTAGGGATTTGGGAGTGCTTAGGGCTTAGGGTTTAGTGTTTAAGGCATTTCATGCTTTGGATCAGTTTGGCTCTTGTGCCTCTCCGGAGGCTTTAGGATGGGATTCAAGTTTCGGGTATACCTTTGAAGCCTTACAGCGTGAGATCCGGGAACCCTACACCCCCAACTCCTCGCCCTTAACAAACCCCCAGGAACCCCCTCACCCCAGTAACCAACCCCACAAACCCTTCGCACATCAACCCCCAAACCCCCGCGCACCCACCCCCCGAAGATTGAACAACCCTAAACCCTAAACCTTAAATCCTAAACCTTAAACCTTAAACCCTAAACCCTAACCTCGAAGCCCTAAACCTTAAACCCTAAACCTTAAAGCCTAAAACCCTAAACCTCAAACCTTAAACCCTAAACCCTAAACCTTAAACCCTAAACTCCTAAACCCTAAACCCTAAACCTTAAACCCTAAACTCCTAAACCCTAAACACTAAACCTTAAACCCTAAACTCCTAAACCCTAAACCTTAAACCCAAAACCCTTAAACCTAAGAGCTTCGCTCATCTCACCGAGGCACTGCACGCCGGCCAATCGAGTAGCGCAAGAAGAGCGAGTGAGTGCCAACTCCCAAGGTATAGCCTTTTCTGGGTCTCGGGCTTTAGGGTCTATAGGGCTTTGTGGATTGAAAGGTTTTAGGGCTTAGGGCTTTGTGGATTGGGTTTAAATGGGTTTTGGGGTTTAGGGCTTCTTTATGGTTTAGGTTTAAAAGGGTTTTGGGGCTTAGGGCTTTTTATGGTTTAGGTTAAAGGGGGTTAGGGCTTAGGGCGTTTTATGGTTTGGGATTTTAGGGTCCTGGGTTGCAAGGTTTTTGGGTTAAGGGGGCGGGGCGACTCCCAATATACTGCGCTCCCATACGTTTCTAGAAGGTTTCCACAAGGGTGCGGTGAGGATTAACTTTGGGACTTGGGGCTTTTTGAGGCGTGGTCGCGCTGCGCAGTGCAAGCGTTCTTGTTAGACTTCACGAGGCATGATATTTGTAGGCGTTTATCGTGATTTTCATCGTGCTTCAGACAGCTTTACGTGGCTGTCAATGGCTTTATAAGGCTTCGCTGGGCCTCCTAGGGGTTCTACAAGGGGTTTTGGCGGGTTTTGGAGAGTTTCAGACTTCAGGCTGAGCATTTAGGATTTGGCACTTCGGGATTTGGGTTGGCCGGCTTCAGGCTTAGAGGGTTACAAGAAGAGTGTTTCGACATCTCTTCGGTTTAGGTTTTAGGGTCTAGGGGTTTAGGGGTTTAGGGGTTCAGGGGTTTAGGGTTGTTGGTTGAAGGGGGGGGGTGTTTCATCATGCCGCGACTAAACATACTGACTACCGGCTCCGCATACTACTTCAGCACCTGGCCAAGGGGCTACTGTGCTTGGCGGCTCGTATGCCGGATTGCCAAACAGCATCAAATATCAATAGCTGTAAATCCGCGGAATGTGTAAATATCTAGAAGTTGCTCTACCTGAGACACCCCAAACCCTAAACCCTAAACCTAGGAGCTGAAGGGGATGCCCGGGCTTGCCATATCCACCATCTGACACCAGTTGCTGTTGCAAGCAAGCCCGGATGCAGACTTGCAGCACCCTGCGGGTGAATGACCCACACCTGAAACCATCAACCACAAAACAGACCTACGCCCTAGATTTTTTGATCAATGACGTTCCTGATTACAGTTACAGTACAAATGCACAACCAAAGCGCAAATATTAAGCCTTCCTTATGCACCTCAACTCCCGAACCCTAGAACCTCCACTCTGATGGTTTATCGCAGCTTCTAAAGAAACAAAGTCATTATCGGCCTTGCCTGGATATGGACCCCCAGAAATTTCAAAGAGCGCTTGAACACCCTCGAAGCTCGGCATGCAATCCGTGCATCAACGCAGCTATCTTTCGGATTCTTTGCTTCGAGCTCCGGCAGCAAGCGCTTCGCTAGAAACTCCTGGCGGGGACACCACAGCAAAAAACGAGGGCTTTTGGGGGCTTATATCTAGGGGCCCTACTAATTCGAAGAGGGTGTTTTGGGCTCTTTTTGCAGTATACAAACTATGCTAAGGAGCCCTAAGAGTCATGTTGTCAATTAACTTACCGTAAACCCTAAACCCCCAAACC
>CAJNJA010083475.1:27976-48893 GCA_905231915.1 Symbiodinium necroappetens | reverse complement strand
GTCTCGCTGGCGCTCGACAGCGCCCACCTACCCACAGATATTGCCGCACGAAGGGAGCCATGATAAATTCCAGAATTAGAGATGTTTCGAATTTGCCTGCAAGTTTTCCGGGCCGCAGCAAAGGTGTTCCAAAATTGCTTGAAATGCGCAAGGTGCTTTTGAAAAAAGCTGGAGTTTGATGGAATACTCAACAACACTTTGCAGATTTGAAAAGGTTTTCGTCAATTTGATTAGATTGATTGGAGAGAGAACCGCCCTGCTTCAAAGCCGGCGAAATTGCCCAGTTTATAGCTTGTTGCACGTGAGTCAAACCAGCGGACCCATCAAATCTGCGCCGAGACGACAGCAATAGGAGACCTGTCCGACCCGCAGCCTGCCCGCTTGATATCTTTCGGCTGCTTGAGCTTTTTGTTGCCAGCAAATAGTAACACTGGTAAGAATACACAGAATAAGCCTGGGTTGCCGGGTTGCAAATGGAGGGAGCTCCGCCCCTCCAGCCCTCCGTTTTTTTCCAAAGCCGGCCACGGGCCTGCTGTCAAGAACATCCAAAGAGCTTGCAGCAAGAGAGATCCCACAAATGGGAACTGCCCTGTCGCTGCAAGTAAGTCAAGCGCAGCGGACCCATCATGTCTTGTGTTTACAAATGCGGAAGCTGCCCCCCCAACCCCCCGCTTTCTTTCTGAGCCGGCCGCAAGCATGCCGTCAAGACTATTTCCAACAAATAGGAAATTGCGCGGTCATACAGGCATTCTGATGTGGACCTTAGCATCCTGCCAGAAAAAACGGAAAACATATGGAACATGGTGTTTGTAAAGGAACAGGCGACATGGGCTTTTGTGCTTGAGATTTTTTGTCCATGTCGATCTTCCGATTCAACTCCTGGAGTCGCCGTGCATGGAGTCTGAGCCTGTGCAGCGTCAGTCGCCGTGACAACTAGCAATGTCAGCCGTGGTGACAACTACAAACGCAAGCGTGGCTGCGAGAGCCCAAAAGTCGCGAAGGTGCACATGCCGACCATGGCTTCCATTTTGCATGGTAGCTTGATGTCCGAGAGACTGGATTCGCAGCTCATGCAAGCCGTGCCAGCTTGTTGTCAAACACATCACGTAATCAAAAATGTGCGTCAAGTAAAACTCTCAGAGAACTTTTCAGCTGCATGCATTCGGTTTTATTGTGGATGTTAGGTCCCATATCTTCTGAAACACTCTCGGAGTTCATGGCTCTGGGTTGTCCATGGAGAACTTTTCAAAACCCATCATACGGGCATCCTGTTTGGAAATGGGGTGGGGCTGCCGCCCCCCCTCAACCCGCTGCCTTTTTAGAGCGTGCAAGCTCGTTTCGACTTTTGACTGCCAGCCAGCACCATCCGAACCCATATGGACCCTTGCAGAACTCGTGATTTTGTGTTTGCAAATGGGGAGGGCTGCGCAGTAGCAGTAGGAGTAGCGATAGCGGTAGCGGTAGCGCTTGCGGTTATATGGTAGCAGCAGCAACAATAGCAGTAGCAGTACAGTGCATTGACCTTCGTATTGTTAACGATAACAGTAGTAAGAATGATTAGGGGTGCCGGGGGAGAGCGGGGGGGGGGTCGGAATACGAGGGATCGGGGCTACAAAAGACATGCCGGGGCTGACTTGAACATGTGGGGTTAAGAAATTCGGGAAGGACACTGGTCACTAGCGCATCGTTGGGGTCAAAAAAAGCACTTCCCCGGATGAAACTAGCAGCCCGCAGAACAAACTGAGCTCGTGCTCATGTTGTGCTGTGCAACAACTGCCCTGCCATGCTTCTGGCGTTTGGGCGCGTTGTCGGTTACGCTTTGGTGGTTGGGCCTTGTCCTTGCATTCGATCCCTTTCTTTTCAGAATTTGATTGTGGATGACATCGTCTCGGAGCACGGCAGGTTGCAGGCTAATTATTTTTTTTTCGGGTGTTTTCCCCGGTTGGCCAGCCTTGTTCAAGAGTTATGCGACATTTCTGCAACGCCAATCCCGGACCAACCCCGTCATATTTGGAATAGAATTTACCGCACGCACTGACACGACAGTATGATGAATTTACTGTTGTCACAATGTATCCGACATGAAACGGAATCTTCAAGTCGCGGGGTATTGCCTGCTTGGTCTTTAAACAACAGGACAGAACATGCCAAGCATGGATCAAAGCTTCCCAGCTTCTGACACAGCACACAGCCCTGTTTGGTTCCAGTCGAGAACATTGCAATCCCCTTAGTAGAGGCTCAAAAGTTTATACCCGTAAGTCTTGGATGTCCAAAACAGGCGCCAACCCGGTTGCAGCCCTGCGCTGGTTGTGGCTCGAACAGCCTGACATGCGGGCGCGCTGCTTGTGCAGCTTTTGTCCATTCCCCCAACCACGAGTCAACCCTTCTGAGGACGAGCATTAATAGCATGGTGGAAGAACGATGATGCGCAATAAAACGATGTCATTGCTTGCGGCTGGGCGACGAACACACCAGCTGTCTACTCAAGTTCACTGCAGAATCTCAAGCATGCCTTAACTCGCATGTTATTTCAGTCCTCCCCAGTTCCAAAAGGACGCTGGTCCCCTCAAAGGGCACCGCAATGGGGAGCCAACTTTCGGCAGACCCGGGAAAAAGCCGATCCCGAGTCTTGCCATGGAGCTGTCCGAGCTTTCGCAATCGATGCAAGATGCACTCATGCTCAGGCGAGGGGTGGGCCTCACGATCAGGGTTTTAGGATTTGGGGTTGGTTGTTTGAGACCAGGTTAGTGGTATCGTATCCAGGGTTGAACTGTCAGGCTTGCGGGTTCCACAGCAATTGTGTGGGCTTGAAATTTTCAGATTTTTGCCTTCGTGACCATATATTGATCCGGTAATTTGTGCAGGCGCATTCCGACAGAGGGCGGAGATGTATCGTCTGTGACTCCGGTGGTCGTTTCCGGACTGCCTGGCTGGCTTGAGGGTACCACCTTTCCAGTCGAACTGCGCCAACGAGTGCAGGAAGAGTTAGAGATTCTGGGGCTGGTTCAGAACCCTGTGGTGGCGTTGCTGTGGCCTGCCAGTGCCACTGTGACCAACAAAAAGACGTTGCGCCGTGGGTATTCCACTGCCTCTGCCCTGTACCCCAGCCGGCTAAACAAGCTGTGTGAAGAGTCCGGCATCTCCTTAAGCATCCGTCTGGTGTCTGACAGCCCGTGGCCATTAGTGAAATCAGTGGCGGTCGAGTGTAACATGGAGTTTGGCAGAGTTATTCAACAGACATCCTCGTACATATCTGATGCTGACTGGGCTGAAGACCTTACGTCGGCACGACAGCATTGGCAACAGCAGCTTCTGGCGGGCTTGTCCAAGTACACTGAGAATTTGGAGGTGCAATTACCAAGAAAAGCATTGTCGTCAACCACCCAGACGTTTGCAAGCCGTACACGTCCCGAGGAATCCCTCTGGCAAAAGCATGGGCCCAAGGCCCTAGCCATTCTGCTTTCAGAGCTGATCGTGAATGGTGCAACGCACGATGCCGCGACCCACCTGGAGGGCACGATGCTCGAAACGATGCGCTCCAACCTTCCTTTCTTCCCTGAGGGCCCCTTGGACTTCGAGGAGCACTTCCCGCCCCTGCAGCTTTCGGACGCCTACATAGAAACGGAGAAGCAGCAAAGCCCCGAGCTGCTCCTTGCGGCCGCATCCCAGAGCTTTGGAAGACACGCAAAGCGATCTAGCCTTGCAAGTAGAAGTAGTATCCGAGTTCCATGCTTTTTTTGTCCCAAAACAGACACAGAGGTTCCTTCGTCTGGCAGCAGTGGTCTGGACAGCAGCCTCGCATGGAGTGACGGCCTTGGACCAAGCCCTTGGGGCCCTGCGGAAAGGCAACGTCCCCTTGGACCGGCTGGCGCTCAACACGCCGGTGATGTATCGCTCCGGAGGCCGAAGCAGGAGCTTGTCTGGACCGCTGCTCATGTTTGTCGTGGACCAGATGACTCTGCACCAGTCGTCGAAACACATCGTCCAGGCAGTGGTAGCTGGCAACGCGGACGTGAACTCGAGTTATGTCCTTTTCCCCACCGGGAAGCACAAGGCAATAGCTAAATTCCCGGTGCTCTGCCTGGCCGGCAACCGCCGAGCTCTCGACTTCGCGGAAGCCTGGCAGCACATGTGTAAGACATGGACTAGGAGAACGAGAGTAACTGGAAAGGTGTCTTTGGTGTTCACTTCAGGAAGCTTTGCTGGAGCGGAAGGCGGATGCCAACCGCGAGATTACTCTGAACTACTTCCCGAACGGGGGGAATCCTCTTTGGAGCGCCGTCTGGGGCAGCAACAATGCCATGATCCGGCTCCTCCACTAGCAGCGCATGTAGCTCTCTTCTCCTTGTTGGAAGCTTTTGCTTTCGACTGAGTGAGACCAAGGCTCCTCCTCGGCTTTGGCGATGCGAACGTGAACATACACGCCTGGCATCCCGATGCCCCGCCTCTGTTACTGGGCCCATCTCAGAGTGCATTTAGATTTGGATTTCTTTCAGCTTTCGGGTTGAGTCTTCCAAAAACCTGAGCCGTCCAAAGGATGCCCATGGTGTTGCACCCAGGACAGGCCAGCCGCGTGAGGTTCAACTGCTTTCCCTGGCCTCTACGACTCTGGACTCCGAGCATGTCCACCTTCTGCTGGAGTGCAACGCTGACTTTCAAGAGGACATGGACTTCAGTTGGCTTTAAGTGGGTTGATCGGTTGTTCCGGCTTTATGCAGTGCTATTCGTTCGGGATTGAAGCTCTGGACCTCTCACAACTCCGAATGCACTGCCAGACGATGTCGCGAGCATTAGGAGCTGTCGTCCACCTTCGCACTGTGCCACGCAGATGTGAGCAAGTTGCTTGCAAGCCACGTGGCCTACCGCCACCCCGAGGCGAGGCGCGGTACTTGCGCATGTCTTCGCAAGGCCGAGATTAGAACGCAGCCCACCCTTAAATCCGACAGAACTTCCTGAGCTCTAGCAGCTGCTTAGCAGCTTCTAGCAGCTAGCAGCTGTGCTGTTTCCGCCTTGACCCACGATTGCAATGTAGCCCGCCGTTCCTCCACAAGTCTGGAGGCACTCGTCCAACGCTGCGACGAGCTGGATGCTTGCCTTGTTGGGTCTTTGCGGCTTCGGGCTTGGGAGTGGTTGAGGGCCGGGCACCTGCAGATGGACTCGGATGGACCTCGGACCGAGGGAGAGCGGGAGAGCTATAGCGGAAGTTCAGCCTGACACCAAGGAGGGGACCTGCGGCATTTGGATCGATTGGGCCTTCCAGGCAACTTTGTTCGGGTCAAGGTCTTCGCGGATTGCATAGCCCAAAATGTGCGCGAGAGCCCTTCAGTGGGATCCATGAGTTAGTGCTAAGACTTGAGTGGCTATTTCCCTGTTCCCTCACTGGTGACTACGGGGGTCGGAGCCTCGCTCGTCCAAACTCTTCAGAATTGCTTTGGAACCCAAAGCCTGGCCCGCAGACTCGGAACGGAAGCCAACCAGGAGATCGCCCGTGACGACACGGCCAAGCGGCGCTTCCGGGTCGCGCTCGACAGGGCCTCGGTGCTGCGGGAGGCAGGCTGCTTACGCGGGCCGGCTGCTCCCCCAACCCAAAATTCACCGCTCAATGGTATGTTTTTGATTGCAAATGCTGAGACAGCGAGACGCTTTCAGGCGCACGACTCCCTCATCCGATTCACCTGCGATCTGTGTCCTGGCCTTGTTTAATCGTTGCGCGCTCAGCTGGCCGTCCTGACCTCCCTGGAAACCGAAGGCCCGTTTTAGCGGTTTGGCACGTTGGCCCCAGGATTCAGCGCCTGCCGAGTGCAGCGTCCGAGTTGTTGGATGGGATCTGCTTGCAAACACCGAAGGCAAGTCTCCAGGGTTTTTCGGATCTTGAGACTTGTGGGGCTTGGTTTCAGGGCTGGGGCTGTTCGGTGCAGTGTCTTAGGGGCTGCGTTTTGTTTTTGCTTTACTAGTAGTTACTTAGGAGTTATGGTAGGATTGGTGCGTGGGCGATGTGAGTAATTCCTTATGTGAAGTTGTCCAGGATCGCTGGGTCATCTGGAGGAGCTGCTTCTGGGGTTTGGGTTCGCTTTGCAAAGTCTAAACTTCTAAGTCTAAACCCTGAACCCAGAACCCCAAACCGTCCGTACTTGACATGTCAAACCATGAGGAGCCATGGAAGGGAAGGTCTAATCACTGCTGGTAGTGGAGGCATTGGATGTTAGGCGGTAGTGTTATAGATTCCTTCTTGAGAATGGCACAGTGTTTCGGTGTTCCCGCATGTTGAGTACACTCCATACGGGGCCTGTGTATGTGCTATATAGTGGAAGGTAAATGTGAATGGGGTAGATTTAGGTAACACAGGCCACAGCCTCAGCCAACTTGGCGTTCGACCTGACTAACAGGCAGGTGGAAAAGAGGTGTCAACAAAATGCCGTCCATACTATCGAGTGGAATTCAATTGAATTCAATTACCTGGCCGCTTGTTCGAGCATGTCGTCAGGTGGGGACAGCTGTCACCGAAAAAGCCTGATCCGGTAACATCCTGCAACGACATGCCTTAATCCTTCTGCTGCCCTTTGCAGGTGCAGGAGCCTGCACGTCACCCGTTGCGGACTCGATGCCTTTTCCAGGCCGGATAGTTGCTGCAAAGCCTGTGCGCCTGATTCGATAGAACGGATTTCCATGTGTGTGCTCGCGCTGGTGCGGCTGCAATAGCGGTTACGACTAAGAAGAGGCGGAGGGTAGAAAGAAATACGGAAACAGACTCAGTCTCGCACTCATCAGGGTGGTGATTATGGTCAAGGTGATGCCGACGATGCTGATGGTGAAAGAATATGCATCGTAACTTTGTACCAGAACGAGACGAGTACTTCTCATCGCAAATAGCACAGTATCCTGAGCAGTTTGACAGAGGCACTGGCAGTAGAAGCAGCAGCAGCAGCAGAAGCACAAGCAAAGCAGTAGCATTAGAAGTAGTAGTCGTCGCAGTCGTCGTCGTCGCCTTATTAGAAGTGGTGGTGGTAGTAGTAGTAGTAGTAGTAGTGGCAGTAGTAGTAGCAGTAGTAGTAGCAGTAGTAGTAGCAGTAGTAGTAGTCGTAGGAGGAGGAGGAGGAGGAGTAGCAGTAGGAGTAGCAATAGTAGCAGTAGTAGTAGTCGTAGGAGGAGGAGGAGGAGTAGCAGTAGGAGTAGCAGTAGCAGCAGCAGTCGTTGCAGGGGTCTCGCCGTCTCGTCTCTTGTGCTACAGTCTTTCGGGCTGTGTTCTGAAGCCTCAACCCCGTCGAACCACATTGCTGCACAAAGGCGAGCAACTTTCGCACTGCCTACATCACGGAGACCGTCTGG
The DNA here is from genome assembly GCA_905231915.1 of Symbiodinium necroappetens. Lineage (NCBI taxonomy): Eukaryota > Dinophyceae > Suessiales > Symbiodiniaceae > Symbiodinium > Symbiodinium necroappetens. Next base: position 41,567 of record CAJNJA010083475.1, on the reverse strand, counting down.
AAGCCGAACGGCACCAGGTTGCCGACGGGCAATGCGCGGGCTTCGGATTCGGGGTCCAGGGTGTGTGGGGGTCCTCATGCCCAGAAATCATCTCCAAAGCCCTTTCCTTGACCCTTGAACTCGGAAGCCGAAAAGCCACGAGGCCAAAGCCACAAAAGCTGCAAAGAAGCCCGCATAGCCCGCTCCGCAAACGCCCGCTCCGCACAGAGGTTCCAGAACTTGTTGGCGCCTCCCGGGCCGGAGTCCCGGCCTTGCTGCGGCCTGGGACCCTCCGTGGAGCGCCTCGGCGGCGCAGGGGGCAGCGAAAAAAAGAAAAAGGGGGACACAGGGAAAAGGGGGGGCAGAAAAGGGGCAAGGGGCCCCTGCCCCTCTCTTTCAGGGCCTTGAGGGGAACTTGAGGGGATTTTTGCGGCAAGGTCTCCTTCTCATCCACCGGGACACCCGGTTTGCGCAAGTCGGAGGGCTTCGGTTTCAGCAGGCGGGGGCTTGGCAAGGCAGGAGTGACTGACCAAAAGCATGTGGAGCAGAATTCGAGCCCTGAAGTAGAAACATCATGTCTAAGCCCAGATGAGCATGTGGAGGTTTCCAAGATTGGAAACTCGGTCCTACTGCAGGTCCTGTTTGCACGTTGGCCTATTTCCAACAGAACACCGCTTCTGCTCCAAAGCCGGAGTTCCTCACGACATACCCGCTGCTTGAACACTCGCCCTCTCTTGTCGAGCCCCCGGACCACGGACACCCCAAGGCCCAAGTCCAAAACTCCGATCTCCGAGTGGAGTTTCCGAGTGGAGCTTCGACGAGCCCGGAGCTCCAAGCCCTCCACGTCCCCAGGAGCGGTCAGCTTTCAGCTTGCAAAGCTGAGAAATCTGAAACCTGGAGCCGAAAGGGGCCGTTCAAGCCAAAAAAGCCGGAAGCCTCAAGGTCCATGGACTTCTGCGATGTCCTGCTGGTGGGTTTCCCGGGCTTGATCGACGGGCGCGTGCTGCACGCGCTGCGGTCGCTGCCGCGGCGCACGCTCATTCCGCTCATGCAGGAGCATGGGTTCAGGGTCTTGCGGGTCAAGGGTCCAGCTGCTAGCTGCATCAACTCATGATAATGTATGCATAACACCTTGCAGATGCTGGTGGCTTCTGCGCATCCCGAGGAAAGCATCGTGTTTCAAGGTGTGATCGAATACATCTGGACATCGCGTGTGCGCCTCTATCACTATGTCAAGTCCCTGCAAACAGTCGTCCAGCTTGGCATCCTGCTTCTGTGGTGGCAGACGCATGGTCGAATGCAAAGAATGTTCTTTTGGTAGTCACTCCTCCCGGAGGGTGTTCGGAGCTCAGATCTCTAGGCAGGATTGCATCAGCGCTGCTGGAGTGTTTTGAAGCAGTGCCATCGATATGTTTTTGGTATGCACATTGCTTCTGATGCTCAACGGCATTCTACAGGTCAGGGGCGAAGGTGTGAAAACTGCCTCCTGTGCCCTAGCATAGCCTGCGTCTGCTGAGGACCCGGAGCTAGCAACTTCTGGCCGTCTACTGGGGCCTTTTCACGGGGATTCTGGCAACGCAGCTGTCCAGCCTGGTGCTGTGCCTCTGCCGACTGGAGCTTCCCTACATCCTGGCTGTCTTCCAGTCAGGCGCGTTTGGACACATATGCGAGATCAGGTTTCGCCAGCATTCATCGTCATCCAGCATGTGCAATGTGTTAACGCCTGTCGTGCACCACATGTCGTGAGATTGCCAGCTCTTGAACCATGTCCATCCCAACGCTGTGAGGCTATGCCTTGCGTCTGGTCTCAGCCAGCTGGGGTGCCTGGTACGAACTCCCATTGTCAGAGTACAAGTCGCCCCTCGCAGTCAACGTGGCAATATGTGCCGAGGCTCAATTCGGAACGACATGCAGTTGAGTCAGCGGGAGATTGGGCTCCAGATAGTCTCTGTTGCCCACCTAAGGGACCTTAAGGTTGGAGAGTGCTTTTGCCCTTTCATTGGCCAAAACTCCCAGCCTGTCTACTAATACCAATTGGGGTGATACTCGATCTTACCATTTCTCAGTGCTTTATTCGAAACCCGTCATTTTCCCAAGTTCTCTGCAGTTTCCGGGCGGTGCCTGCAGTCCTACGTTCCTGCAGCACCTGCAGGCTCAAGTTCTTGCAGTCATAAAGAAACCGTAAACTCTGAGAGGGAGAGGAGCCCAATTCATACGCTTCAATACACACTCGCTCTTGCAATCCCTCTACTTCCAGTCTCTCCCGAGAAGGACTAACTTGTACTGTAGTCTTGCTGCTTAGAAACTCCTCTTGCGGTGCATTCCGGGCCAAGTGCTCTCCGAAAATAATATCAAGTACTAGGGTGAAGTCTTAATAATGTGCGGAAGAGATGATTTAAATATATATGTATATATATATATACACAAACACATACTATATATTTTTGTGTGTGTGTGTAGGGTAGTTGTACGTGTATATATGTATATATATATAGATACATACATACATACATACAAACAAACAAGCGCATACGCATTTACATTTACAGGTTTGTTTGTATTTATAGTGATATTGATATTTATGCTTTTGTACTCTTACATGTGACCTTCGTCATCTGCATCTCTGTCGCTGGCTCTGCATCCATTTCTTCATCTCTGGAGGGTCCGCCTTTCTGTGGTCTGTTTCCAACCCTTCGCACCTCTCTCTCTCTCTCTCTCTCTCTCTCTCTCTCCTCTGCCTTCTTTTCTTCTTCTGGTCTGTTTCTTTTCCCTGAGTTTTGAGGCAAATACAGGCAGTTCGAGGGGGGCATATATCGAAGCTTGTGCTGTCCCAAAATCGAGATAGGGACCATCTGAGGTATAACTGTTATTGTCTACGACTGCCGCGTTCTGAAGCCTTTTGGCCTTCCTGTCGGCCAAAGCCTGCTTCCAATCCTCAACGCTGCCGGCAGCCTGGAGTTTGCGGCTATGTCAGCAGTGATAAGTCTGGCGCTTCTGGCCACGTTCCTCTACGTCTGCATTGAGTTTGAGGATGCTTGACAGAACAGGCCATTGTGGAGCTTGTTTGCAAGGGTTCCTTAGGTCTTGTCCACGCCTATCTAAGATTGCAGCTGAAAGTTCCGTAAGCTGAGGAAGACCTGGGATTTCCCTCCAATGCCTTCCAGACCTGGCAAACTCTGATTGTGGGTGAACCAACGTTGGTCGACGCACGAATTTCCCCGCAGGATGCGATTCGCTACCTTTCCGTGTCTGCATGTTTCCTTGTGTGCAACACCGTGTTGATGAACATCTTCATCAATGTGACGGGTGCGTCGTATCTGCAGGAAAGAGCCAGTGTTGTGGGCACATTTGCTGTGGAGCGGTTGCATATTTGTGTGGCAAGCACGTCAGTCTCCACTTGTGTGCGGCGATCTGTCGTGGGAGCCTTTACTCTCGTCTGGTCGCTATGGCTCACCTACATTCTGCTCACCGCCGAGTTCTCGGGCGCTGTGCCAGTGATCGTTGCCATAGCCACCTTCCACGCTACGTTCTTCTGTGCCGGGCGCGCAGCGAAGGCAGCCGTGGCGGACTTAGATTCAGAGCTCTCCGAGCTGCGGTATTTGTGGATCTGCCGCCGGGCCAATCGCCCGGGCGCCGCCGTGGCCTCGCAGACCCGGCCCGGGCAGCAGAGTGCCCTGGAGCAAGTCAGGGCACTCCAGGCCCGCTTCGGGAAGGCACAGGACGAAACCGAGTCGGTGGTGCAAGTTTGAGCTTAGGATGCTCTTCTAGTCTTCGGTGCCGGAAAGCATTCAAGTGCAGCTTCACTTAGTGGCAGCACTGTTTGCTTCGCGGCACGTAAATGCCCAAATGCTTTGCAGGATTTGGTGAGTTTTCAAGCTCGGCGGCCGGATGGCGAAAGGTTCAATCCAGCGCGCTTAGAGAAGCCACGCAAAAGCGTTCAAAGCTTCGCCCGGCAAGGGCAGGAAACACGAGACGAAATGCTATTTTTCGGCGAGCTTTCGGGTTGACGGTTCTTAATTTGTTGGCTTTGGGCAAAGTCCAACCAGGTGCTCAGAGTCAGTCAGCACTCATCCAAGGTGAAACTTAATCTCCACTTGTCGAAAACTAGATCGCACTGCGATTGACCCCCTTGAGATTCAGCAGGTCACGGTCACACTGTGAAGAGCCAGCGTCGAGGAAACAACGGCCTTTGTTGGGAAATCAGTGTTCGTGATGTCGAACTCAAGCTGTACAGGCGGAGAATATCGAAGATTCGCGGTTCCGGCTTCTCCAAGATCAGATGGATCTTGTGCTTCCCGATAGTAGCCAGAACTTCGTAGGTCAACGGCATGTAGTGGTCTTGGAAGCAGTGCCGTGGTGAATGGTGAGATCTGCCCCTGTGACAGGCCGTTGGGCCCAAGAAGCAGAAAACATGGCACCAGCAAACATGTCAGCTGCCTGCAGCGGCAGGCGCAAATGTTGTACCCGAGTGGCTTGAATTAGGCTTGGTAAGCCGAGAAGCTGCAGCGCGTGTTTAAACCCACTCATCTTTGAGCCAGCAACAGTTCCAGCTCCAAACGCGGTTCCGTCAACGCGGATCAGCCACTAAGATCGCCAGCGACGTTATGACAGGCTTCAAGATTTCGCAGGAACGGGCTGCACAAGCGTGCCCACCTCTGTATATCGACTCTGCCGCCATGGGCGGAGGGCCCGGGACTTGGAGATAAGGTCTCGGCTTCCCAAAAAGCCCAGCGCAGGATTTTCCTTGCATTTGGTCGCTTGTGCGATCTTCGGCTGCGTCCAGACATGGGGTAGTGGGTGAGGGCGTGTGTTGCTCTTTGTCTGTGCAACCGTCTGCCTTGTGGGCTCAGTTTTAAGAGCCTTTGCTTGGTGTTTCTTTGCAGAGTTCTGAGTCCTCCGCGCTGGGTGCAGCATCGAAACTGCAGGTACAATGACGGCAAAGGTCGAAAGGCAGCTCTGGCCCGCGACGGCCGTGGAAGGGGTTCCAGTCGGGGCTGCGATGAGACTGAGATTGGTTCTTTGGCCATGCCTCCGTTCAACACGATTATTTTTTCGTCAGAACCGCTCCCGGTTCTGAGGCTGCTCGCTACGAAGCCAGAGGGTTTGTGTTCAGACTCCTGCGCTGGTTTTCCTTTACTATAGCATCATAGGCCTCTGGAACAGGTTGTCAAGACCTCATTGGGGCCCGGCCCATGATCGAAGCCCAGCTTGCGAAGCTCATGGAGATGCTCGATCCTCATAACACAGTGCGAGGTATGCACGTGCAGGTACTTTCCTCCCAATCTGTGATTAGGCCTCGCAAGTCGGTGTGTCCCTACATATCTCCACCGAATCCCTTCGCCACTTGTGCTCTCCCTTCACGCCAGGGAGGAGGAGGCGCGTTCCAGTCTCCGTGCACGGAAGGGTGCTGGGCTCGAAGGCTTTCCAGGAAGTGCTGTTTCAGGGAAGTGCGGAAGTAGGGATGCAGGGTAAACGGGTAAACATCCACGTTCCTGGGCGTCCGTCAAGCTCTAAAAGTCAACCATGGAGGCTCCTTGCGACAAGACCTCATGTAAAATGACTCCCTACACCGTTCAATCCTACCAGAGACCCTGTTTGTTTTTTGAAGTGCCGTCTAGGGTTGTCATGTCTTCGGTCCTCAAGTCCTCAAGTATTCCGGTCTTGTTGTCTTTTTCAGGCTTTGGGCTTTCTCTGCTCTAAGCTGGATTTGGTTTCGGTGATTTGAACATGCGGAGCTCCGCCTGGCAAACCAGAAAAAAGCTTTGCTTCCTAAGCAGCTGGTGCAGGCAAAGGTGGAGAGCGCCGCAGCCCTCCCCACGCCCGGCACTGTCGCGTTTCCGGGATGTAAGACTTCAGTCAAGACTCAAGCGGGTTGGGGTTGATCGACAAGGGCTTATAGCTTGTACTGGCTTCGGGTTTCACATTGCCAAAGGTCTTTTGTAAGGTTCACTTGAACCTACGATGGTTTCATGTCTGCAAAGGAACCGAGGACTTGCAGCGCTGTGTTTACAAGGGCAGTGGATCTTTACAAGCTTGAGTGTTTGTGGTTGAGGCATGTTGTGGAAAGCAGAGCCCCCGATCACCAAACAACTTGCACGACCAGAGGCCGCATTCCAGCCCGACGAATGTCTTAGCGGATGCCAAAACTCGCAGCTGCCAGTTCGTTCCTGCGCGGGGCGGCGGCGAGTGGGGTGCGCCTGCGAAGCTTGTAAAGCAGTAAAACACTGCAAGTCACGAACCTTAGGCACGCAGCGTTCCTGTTGGAAACTGTGCTTGGCTTGACTGGCATTTTCCTCGTGGAGGAGTCTTGCTCTGCTTAGGGTTGTCGGCTTCGGGTCAGGAAGACTCATTCCTCTCATGATACCTTGGGTGCAGTTCTCCAAATAAGGTTCCCTTTTAGGGTCCTTTTTATGAGGGTTCCGTAATGAAATGGGGATATAAAAAGGGACCCAAGTGTGTGGCCCACGTGTTGCTCTTTAGGCAGTGCAGATGCCCAAGGTGCCCTCCCCACGGCAACGGAGTTGATCTACCATCCTTATCATCGCCGCATGGTTTCACACGTTCCACGTCTTGTGCAGGCTGCAAGGGGATACAAGCCATGACAGAACATGAAAGACAGTACATGCAGGCAGCGCAGACAGACCTTCACAGTGTCACATCAAGCCAATTTGCGAAAGAAGGAGAGGGTCCGCCCGAAACCGCCGGCGATCAAACCTGAACCGTGTCGTTGGATGCAGCCAGGTAAGAAGGCAAGGCAAGCACAGCAGGCGGCGATAAAGGACGAGAAGACAAAGCGGGAGGTGTCGATGGGCTTTTCGGCCTTGCACGGGCTTCATTTTTGTCTAGGCTTCCATTGGCTGTTCCTGATGGTTTCGTTTGCAACGTGTCGGGCGGGGAACTTGAGACCGCATCTTCAGGGACTCGTGTGATCGCGGCATCGGCCCACGATGAGTCAAGGAAGCCACCGAAGCTGTCAACGGCAAGACTTGGCCTGTGCAAGGTGGATTACTTCTGGCAGCAGCAGGAGTACTGCGCGCAGGCTCCAGCCATCAGGGTTCGGGTGATGGGCGCCCTTCAACCGCGACTTCTGTATGCCAGGGAAAAGGAAACCGAAAAGGCAAAGGCTATCAGGACCCGGCGCGGCTTCGCTTGTTTTCAGACCGTCCTCGCCAAACCCCAGCCCCAGGGCACCCGCTCAGGATTCTTTGTTCCAGGAAACTGAGTGCACTCAGCTTAAACTTGGTGAAGCTTTTCAGAGGAGACAGCCGAGCAGCTTTTCGGCGCCCAGCGGGAGAATGTCGGCATCGACTTCGACAAGTGCCCGCGTTTGTTCCCGAGGGCGGAATGAGGCGGAAAGACTGCGAGCTCGGAGGTACGATGATATCCCCGTCGACCTCTCGGGCCAAGGCGTCGGCGCCTCGGAACCTCTCCGGGTTTGTTTTCGAGATCCGAGAGAGCTGAGCCCAAGGCCGATGAGATCGAGGGCCTGGAGAGCTTCGACGAGCTCTGGGACCGCAGAGACAGAGACCACAGCCGAGAAGCCACCGGTTTCCACAGAAGTGTTGCGCAACTACGCAACAACTACGCAGACCCAGAAGCTTGACCCTGCGTATCGCTCAAAACTCTTGAAAGCCCGAAGTGCCGAACCCAACGTGACAGGACCGGTTCTACATGCATGATTTCCTGTGGGACAACCTTGAGAGGTGCCATTATCGCAAGCTCCGACCTCAGCAAGCGTGAATTAGCTTTCAGGGCGTAGACTCCCATCTGGCAAGTGGACTGTCGTGAAGCATATGGCTGCCTGAACGTGTCTGCCTGATCCGGATAGTCGCAGTTTTGGAAGTCAGCAAGCCAGGCCCACTCCCATCCAAAAATTTGCGCTTCCAGCGGCACTGACAGGGAAGGCGTGTGCGGTGTCAGGGGATGTTGAGTGCAGATTCGATGCTGTCTTTTTTCCGCTGTGTGTTGCCAGGGTTGTCCGGTTCAGGACCGTTATGGGTGGTGCAGCCCAAGTACCTGGCTGAACAGCCTGAACAGCCTGGGTCGAACCTTTCAACAGCATCTGAAAGACGTGCACCGGTTTCCGAAGCTCAAGTCCAGAGTGCCCGGCAACTCGTGGAGGACTGCATGTGCTGCGCGCAAACCGGCTCAGGCAGGGGGAAGAGTCGGAACTCCGAGATTTGTGAGGTGCTGTTTAGCTTCGGGCTTGGACCTCCAGCCACGATCTGACAGTGTGCTGAAAACCACCACGCAGCAAATAAGACATTAAAAGACGTCATGTCGTCACAGGCAAGACCTGTGCCTTCCTCCTTCCCATCCTCAGCTGCCTGGACCTCACGCAGGTGCGAGGGATTCCGGAGATTTTGCAGGCTTCACGACCGACATGACCCGTGTAGAAGAAGTCTCTGCACTGGAATCCACGCGCCAAGCCTCAGTAGCCTTGGTGCTTGACTCCAAAAACCCTTCAAGCTCTCGTAGCCCCGAGATGCCTTGCAAGGCCGCAGGCACCGTGGGTATAAGCTGGGGAGAGCCATCGGCACCCAAGGCCATTTTGTCGCACTCGTCTTCTGGTGGCTGTCTTTCTACGTAGCCTGAGCCGACTCGACTTAGTGTACGAGGTTGCTGGGGATCGCAGGGCAGGGTGCCGAGTCAGATTCAAGTATCATCATGAGGTCTGACCGGGCGTCGCAATCAAAACCAGAGGGTGCATCGAGCTGCCATTATACTCCTAGACACAAAGCGGTCTTGAAGCCTCTCGCTGCTGGTGCTTCTGAAGTTGGAAGTTGCTGTAGTAGACGCTGATGATGATGGTGATGATGATGACGATGATGATGATGGTTTCAATGTAAGAGCCGACCTCGGTGTTGCGAAGAAGGCTGTTCCGGCTTCATCTTCACGATCACCAGCATCCTCAGCATCATGTTCACCCTTGCAGCGTTGGACATAGTTGAATGGTGGAAATACATCAACACAATGTGCATAATAATCTTTATTGGCAGGGGAAATGAACCAGCAGAGGAACATCAATTTTGTCTCCCTGTTGGGCGAGGCCGTGGTCCTGGCTCCGACGCGTGAGCTCTGCTCCCAAATCCACCTCGAGGCTGCTTCAGCTTCGCGTCGCCATCTCTCTGGTGCGAACTCGGGTCTTCCGGTCTTCGTGGGGGCACTCTTCAGCCCGTAGCCCTTTGGAGGCGGTTGGGTTTCATGCCGGAAGATGCGGGCGGAGGTGCACTCGTGTCACTCTCCGGCTTCCCCCAACAGTCGCGGAGAAGCCTTTCCAAGACTCAAACATTGAAAGGCCGGATTTTCCCGGAGTCACGATCGTGTACAGTGTCGATCAATGTGAGCCGAAGCCGATTTGATGAAGGGGCCTGCGCCCCGCCCTCTGTGAGGCCAAGAAGCTGTCCTTCAAATCTCCGGTGCTGCCGACATGCGTTTGAGGGAACTTCGGTAGCATCGGTTTTTTGAGCGCCCATCCCGCAGTCCCCAACCCTTCCTGAATCTGTAGCCACAGTATGTGCTCGAGATCTGTCCCGCAAAGCCCCACCGCAACACCGAAGCTCTTCAGCTATAAATTATAAACTACAAGCCCGGCAGCCTACAATGCGAACCGTTGCGAACCCTGTCAGCCCCGAGCGGTCCAAGCTCACGCAGAGCGAAGCCTTCGTCAGGTGCGAGCTGGTGAAGTCTACGGCGGCGTGGACGCCAGACACTGAACATTCAATGACTTCGTCTGAAGTCGGCGGTGCTTTCCTGAAGGGTCCTGGGTGTTTTCGGGTTTGCGAGATCGGCACACTTCGGGTTCATGACTGTAGATCTGCGGGTTTTGGAAACACAGCAGCGAGAAGTTGGGGCAGATCCCAAAGCGTCTGAGGCGAAGCCGCAGCTGCTTGACCTCGCTCGAGGAACGGCCGGCTCTACCCAGGGTTTATCGGTTCGTCACTGCCTTCGTGCGAGCTCGTTTTCTCATCCCCAACGCTCCTATCCCAATGTGTAACTTGAGGCGAGACACATCAGAAAAAAATCTCGGCGGCCAGTTTGGGGATGGGGATGTCTAGATTGTGCGCGAAGCCAGAGAGAGGAAAGAGGGAAGCGTCCAGCGCGGAAGGGAGCAACACTTCCAAAAGAAGCCTCAAACTCCAGGCAACAGCAAGCCGGTCACCCAACATCCTGCAACTGGCGAGCAGGAGTCGATATTGTGACGGCCACACCCGGCAGTGGCCTTGGGGAACTTCTGGTGGCCACTGCAAGGGCTCAAAAACGGCTGGTAAGCCCAGCTCCATGAGGCCGGCTCACGGACTTCATCGACCGCGGTGTCATCACCATGTGCCGCGCTCGGCACGTGTCAGGGGATGTTTGCTGGAGTTCCGGCTATTTCCGGACCCAAGAAGACCACGAGTTGAGGTTCATGGCTCGGGCCCGGGTGCGGAGGTTTGTCTCGCGGAGTCGGGCTACTGGAAAAAGGGAAGGAGCCACCTGGCATCCGAGCCCCGAAACTCCGAGCTCGGAAATCCTGCGCCCCCGGGACCTGCTATTACGCCCCTTTTTCCCAGCGCGTCGCAACAGAGGTGCAATGTGGGCTTCCTGGTGCTGGACGAGGTGCCGTCCTTCATAGATAGCCTTAAACTTGAAGCGCTGTGAAACGTCCAAGCGATGCTTGCGCAAAGCTTCGTTAGAAGCCTCAAAGAAAGACTGAAGGTCCGGAACGAGCCGGGTTCTATGTTTTTGTAAGGGTGAGGGTCTCTGTGCCCGGGAACGCTAAAGCGGAAGTTCAGAGAATTGGGGTGAAGTATCTGGGTGTTGAGGAAGTCGAGCCTTCAGTGCAGCAACAGGGGGGGGGCAGAGAAGCATAGAGTAGGCTCATGGACTTGATCGTTGATTTGGAGCTGATCCTGAACTCTCGGTTCACCGGGCTTTGGGATCAAGTGCCTTGGGCGTCGTGGCATCAGCTCCGTTAAATGGTAGGGATAGGATTCCCAAATTGTCCACACGACATGTTGCCCTGGCTTTGACCTTCCTGGCGTAGTTCATTGGATGGAGGCCGACCGCATGCTGGACATGGGCTTTGAGCCGCAGATCCGCGAGATCGTTCAAAAGCGTGTGCGCTGGCTGAGCGTGCTCTCATGCGGTCGCAAAGTTTAAGTCTTACCGATTTGTGGCTTAAGAGGTCACGCGACAGATTATGTTGCATCGTACTTTCACCAAGCTAGTTTTCAGCAGCGGCTGCATACGACATGCACTTTTAAGGGGTTTAAACGGGGCATGGGCTCTGGAACAACAGAATCATCGGTTGGGGTCTACCAACTAGTCTTTGAATCGCACACACCTCTGTACTGAAAGCATCCCGGGGTCAAACGAGAACGACTTGACTTGAGCCTTGGGTGCATTGCCTCTCATAGTGTGCACAAAATCCAGCATTTTTAAAACAGCTACAGCAATTCTCGACACAGGGTGTGCAGGATACGTGGGGCCCGTCAACGATAAGCAAGTCACCTGCTTCCATGTAGATTCATTATCCCGCTGTCCTGACACGCTAGGAAACCCCGGCCGTTTGTGCCAGGACATGCCAACCTGTCGGGAGGCCAGCGTCACGGTTGGGCTTGCTGAGAGGTCTGGGCTTCTCCCGTCTCTACCTCAAGTAGTAACTAGTGATCATTGCCTGAGCTGCTCCTGTAGAAGCCGCCACGCTTGGTGATGGAACTGCTGTGGCAAGGACCCAGAGCTTTCAATCTTTGGTCCCAGTAAAGGAACCCCGATAGCCAGCCCCACTCGTAACACTAGGAATACTGTAGGTATCCGACAAGGACTCCCTCCCACGAAGTCCTCTCAGGGCCGCATGACGCTGATGTTCTCCGCGACCTTCCCCAAGGAGATCCAGAAGCTCGCGCAAGCCTTCATGAGGCCGGGAGGGAGCACAGCATAACCTTTGATTCTTTTAAGGTATAGCGAATCCCAGACAGGTGGAACATGGGTTCAGGAGGATTAGTGCTGGGATCCCTTAATCATGTTCCAACTTTCTGGCTTCCACTCAGGAGCTACATCTGGATCGGCGTCGGGCGTGTGGGTGGCGCGGTGGACACGGCGAGAGGCCTCAGAAGCGACTATGGGAGGACTCGGCTTTGTTCACTTAGGAGCACCTGCACACGGGCTTGCGGGCCTGCCTAAAACCTGGGGGCGAAAACCCGGAGCTCTCAGGTGGAGCAGACCTTCATCGTCACCGGCAACCGAGGCACGGGAGCTCTGGGAGCTTGGGAAGAAGTTCGGTGGCCGCCGGCATACTGTAGACTCCTTGTAGATTCTTCTGAAGCCTGCAAGAGCACTGTCTGTGTTCCCAAAGAGTCCTCCTGCTTGCAATCCGACCTGCCGAAGGCAAGCCTGATGTCTTGACCAAGGCTGCTGGGGAGGGGCTTATCTACCGTGCCGGGATTTTGTGTAATTTGTCGGGTTTGGTTTCTACGAAGTCTACACATGCGACGATGGGCATCGCGGCGAGATCACTTTGAATCTTGACGATGCTAGATGACTAGCCGTTCTTCCTGCTCCCCTTCTCTTCAGAACTGCAGCTTGGGACAACAGGCAGGTTGGCAGTTTTTTTTTTGGGGGGGGGAAGACCTTCTTCGGCAGGTCCTCAACACGAACCCCACGGACTCCACCTTGATCTTCGTGGCCATGAAGCGCACGGCCGCCTGGTTGGAGGCTCTGGTGCCGGGAGGTTGTAGCCGGGGCGGATGGAGAGTGAGGAGTTGGGGCCTGACATGCCAATGTCATGGTGTGAGTGTTTCAGGAGTTTCAGAGGTTTGAAGGCACGGATTGGGTGTCCGAAGCTTTGCTTTGGGCCTTGGGTGTGCAGGCCTGCATCTGTTGAGGTTCTACAGGCAGAAGGTTGAAGCGATTCATATGGTAGGGCCGGTGGGCCTCCTTTCGCAACTTTAAAGGAAGACCTCTATGCAGAACAAGCTAACGGTATCCCCTGTAGCTCAAACTGACGAAGAAGCCGGCAGGCACGCGAGGCCCTAGCAAGGCCAAGCCGCACACTTCCAACCCGAAGCCAAGACTCTTGAAGTAGACTCCTGATTTGCGGGCCGTCTTTCTGTAAAGACCCTAAGACCCTAAGAGTAGTCTCCTCACTTTTCAGGGAGGGAGTTGAGTGATCTCATCGCCGTCCTAAATGTCACACCTAATCCGAGTTGCCGACTCCGGTCGACTGTCCTCTGTCCTTGGTACTGGTTTGCGTTTTGGGCCCAAACCCCGAATCGTAAGACTGTCTGTGGCGTGGTGTCAGGGGCATCTCACTCGCATGGGCTACAACGCCGCGGCAATCCATGGTGACATGGACACAGCTGCTTGGGAGTGTGTGCGCGTGGTGCTTGCGCGTTTTGTTCTGTCAAGCCCCTAAACCCTAAACCCTAAACCCTACATGGAGGTCCAGGCTCGTAGGAACAGAGGGAATGCCAGCGAGGAGCAGCGGGAGCGCGAGCAGTCCCTCTCCACATTCAAGAGGCTGCCTACTGGGGCTGGGCTTGGGCTTACCGAGCGCTTTTTGGTTTGACCGAGTTGGAGCTTTGTTGGTCCATATAGTATATAGTATATAATATATAACATATAGTATATA
>CAJNJA010083475.1:0-27942 GCA_905231915.1 Symbiodinium necroappetens | reverse complement strand
CCCCCCCCCCCCCCCCCCCCGGTACTTGAAGCAGCCTTCGTCTTTGCAGTGGGAAGAGCACCTTCCTTGTGGCCACTGATGTGGCTGCCCGTGGCCTCGACATTCCGAAGGCCTTCCTAGGTCCAGTTTGTGCGGTTTGGGGTAGTGACCTTGGATCTCGCTTGGGGGATTGACTTCTTTATGGCAGGTCTTACTGTAGCATTGATGCCAGCGGTATCCGTGTGTGCATTGGCCGTGCCACGAGAGTTTTTGAAAATGTGTCAGCCAATAGGTCTCGCACGTCATCAACTACGACCTGCCGCAAAACATTGACTCCTACGTTCACCGGATCGGTCCGCCCCTCGCGCATTTGACACCGTCCTGCGCCTGGGTCCTTCGTACTATCCGCCGTCGTTTTTGTATGGGGAGAAGCCTCTTTGAATTGTGTTATCCAAATCCGCCATCTCAGGCCGGACCGGACGCATTGGTAACCACGGTTGGGCCACTAGCTTCTATGCCGAGAGCCGAGCTCTGGAGTCTCATGGCATGTATGGTTTCTCTCAGCTCAACTCTCGGGTTCTCTGGTGCCTTTGCGACCTGAAGATGAAGCTCCCAGCTTGAGGTCCCGGCACACGATGGCCAGCATTCCAATGCCAATGTCGTCAAAGGCCCTATTACGGCTTCGCAGTTTGTGACTTCCGGCCGCATACGGCAGCTCTCCGAAGCTGGCGACCAACATGCCTTCCTTGTACCAGCCCCTCGGAAGCTTCGGAGTCTCAAGCTGTAAGCCAAGGGGTGTACCTCACCTTTGTCCCAACTTCATTGAATTCGGGATTCTGACAGCCTGTACGCCTCAACTGGAAGCCTTGAAGCCCCAGCTGGTCCGAAGCAGGGATGCTTGCCTCGCTTCTGTGAAAGAAAGATTGTCGCCCATCCTTTGCCCACCTATTGAAAACAAATGCTAGACTCTGAAGGCAATTATGACGGGGTGTGGCAGTATTTGGAAGGCATCCTGCTAACTGGCCCGCGGCAACCAGACCACACCCCTCGCCGCCAGAACTCGTGGCAGTTTTGGAGGGTGCGGGGCAGGATGTGCCCGAGGCACGCAGAGAGGGAAGCTTCTGTCGGCAGCGGCTAGCAGGGTGGCAGGGAGATACCCGCAGGTCTTGTTTGCTGTTTGCCAACTTTGATACGGCATGTGCTACTGCTCCAGAGAGTTAGAAGAACCCGAACGGCGACCGCTATCATCCAGGATTTGAAGCAGGAGGCCTACAAGCAGGCACCCGGATGTGGGTGTGGTGTCTTTAGGCAAATTCCCACATTCCGGCCAACTTAAACTGGTCGTTTCTGTGAACCTTTTCAGGTTTTTGGAGCCCAAGCCCGAACCGTCAGAACGATTTCGCTCTGCAAACCCCTGTCCCCGCGGCTTGGGCAATAGCTTGGTGCTCGTAGCGCTGTGCTCCATTCGGCAGCCTTGATGCATCTAGCCCAAAGAGATTCCGGGTGAGCCAGGGTTACCAGAAGAACAAGGGTGGCAAGGGTGAACGCCTGCCTGGCGAGTTTGGAGCCGCAGTCCCGCCCTCCGGGGCGGAGACAGTTCCACTGGGTCTCTGCATCTGCATCAGGGACCGTGTCAGGGTTTCCGAGAAGTGGAGCATGTCAGATCTTCTCAGACCGACACCTGAAGTTGGCAGGGGTTAGTACGCCGCATGGAGCCCACCCCAACTGCCGCTGCCGCACTTGTGCGTGCTAGTGCTAGTGCTGTTCTAGCAGCAGTAGTACTGTAGTAGCAGTAGTAGTAGCAGTAGTACTGGTAGTAGGAGTAGCAGTAGTCGTGGTGGTGGTAGTAGTAGTAGTAGTAGTAGTAGTAGTGGTAGTAGTGGTAGTAGTGGTAGTAGTAGTCGTAGTAGTAGTAGTAGTAGTAGTAGCAGCAGCGGTTGGGATTCCTCAACTTTGTGACTTCGTGGTCAGGGCCCCGGTTGGGCTACGTCAAGTTCTGTGGCTTCGCAGTCAAGACCGCTGTTGACATACCTCAAGTTTCGTGGCTTCGCGGTCAAGAACCCAATTGGGATACCTCAAGTTTTGCGCAGCTTCGTGGTCAAGATCCCGGTTGGGAAACCGCAAGTATTGTTGCTTCGCGGTCAAGGTTCCGGTTGGGATACCTCAAGTTTTGTAGCTTCGTGGGCAAGATCCCAGTTGGGATACCTCAAGTTTGTGGCTTCGTGGTCCAGATCCCGGTTGGAGTACCTCAAGTTTTGTGGCCTCGCAGTCAAAATCCCGGTTGGGATTCCTCAAGTTTGTGGCTTTGTGGTCAGGGCCCTGGTTGGGATACCTGAAGTTTTGTGGCTTCGTGGTCACAAGATCCCGTGGTCAAGATGCCGTTCGCCGTTAAGGATGCCTCAGGTTATGTTGTGGCTTCACGGTTAAGGCGCTCCGGTTGCGGCACTTCGAGTTTTGTGGCTTTGAGGTCAGGATCCTGGTTGGGATCAACTTTTGTGGCTTCGTGGTCAAGAGACGGATTGTCTTACGTCTTCGTGCTTCAGATCCCGGTCGAGATACCACAAAATACCCCAAGTTTGGTGGCTTCACGGTTGAGGTCCGGTTGGGAAACCACAAGTTTTGAAGCTTCGTGGTCAGAATCCCGGTTGGGATACCTCCAGTTTTGTGGCTTCGTGGTCAAGATCGCGGTGGGGATACCTCAATTTTTGCGGCTTCGCGGCCGAGACCGCTGTTGATACACCTCAAGTTTTGTGGCTTCGTGGTCAAGAGCCCGGTTGGGATACCTCAAGTTTTGTAGCTGATTGTGGCTTCGTGGTCAAGACCCCGGTTGGGAAAACTCAAGTTTGTGGGTTCGCGATCAGGATCCCGTTTGGGATACGTCAGGCTGTGTAGCCTTGTGGTCAAGATTCCGGTTGGGCTACCTCAAGTTTTGTGGCTTCTTGGTCAGGATCCCGGTTGGGATACCTCAAGTTTTGTGTCTTCACGATCAAGATCCCAGTTGCGATAACCCGTGCAGCTGGTTCTCTCATCCGGCTGCAACAAGCGGATAGGCGTTCCGCAACTACAGTCCTTGCAAGGTCCGAGAGAAAGGGGCCCTTTAGCCTCCGCCCCATTAAGCGCGATTTGGTCTGCTTGGCAGATCTAATCTCCATCTCTCCCTTCAGATTCTGCCTCCGAATCCTCGTGTGGGGATCTCTCCTTCCCGTACTACTGCTGTCCGGGCGAGGAGCTCGCCTCAGGCAGCAGCAGAAGACGGAGCGGCAAACCCTTCTGCTACCTTTGTAGCAAGAGAAAGCACAGCGCCGGAAGGCCCCGCAAGTCTTTTCAGAGTCGCTGATACCGGGTTTGTTTACTGCGGGGCTCTCTGCGCTTCGGTCGGCTATGCTGCCAAATGGGCATATTGGCTCGCCGTGGCTGTGGTAGGTGTGTTTTGCCTTCAGCTGGCTGTGTGGACAGTCAGCTGGGTTATCATACTTATCCTGAGACACGCCTACGCTTTCTACCGGTACTTGACAGGGCAAGGCCCGTGGCACGAAGTCGTGAGGCTGCACGGCTTTTCTTCTTTCAGGCCCAAGTGGAAAGGCCCTGCCACCTGCACCCCTTGGACAGCGCAGTACGTGCAGCAGGAGGTCCGAGGGAGAAGCGAGAATCGAGAACCTCTCGATCTGCTGGCATCTGATGGGGTGGCTATTGCGCGCCTCAGACACGGAGCCCTTAGGGGCCGCACCGACAGACACGGATGCCTCCATCGAGGGTGCACAGGTTTTCAGCTTTCCACCGAAAGGCATGACTTGGTTTTGCAGACAGCCAAGACATGACTACGCAGCGCCTTGGAACTTTCGGCTCGGGGTTCTGGGGGCTGACAGCGAGCGCACGGTGACAGGTTGGGGCGGCCGCGACTCGCGAGGTTGGCAGGGTTCTCTTGAGAGGTTGGAAGCCTCGAGGGTGGCTCTTCGCAGTTGTAAACCAACCCTGAAAGAAAGCATGAAGCCAATGAAGCCGAAGACCAGACGGCCAAAGCAAGCTTGACTCTGAAGCCCAAGCCCGCCTTCGAAGGCGGCAACACCATCCGCTCTCAGGGCGGCTGGCTAGGACCCCAGTCGCAGCGCAACTCGAGGACCCCGTGCCATGCTATAGGCTGCGGTCTGCCCTTTGAACAAGAGCTCCCGAGCATCAAAACCCCGAAGCCGTCACATGGTTTTCAAGGTCCAAGGGCGGCGGTGGCAAGGGCGGTGGCAAGGGCGGGAAGGGCGGACCGCCTAAGCCGAAAGGCGGCAGCCGACAAGGCCCGGTGTCCGTTTCTTTGTGACATCCCAAGCCCCAGCAGCCAAGACTCCCTAAGGCGGTTAAGGCACAGAAAGTCTTGAGTCCATAGGCCGTCTCTCGCTAAACCAAACAAGGAATCTGAACTATGAGCTCGAAAACGCATGGTCCTAGGCCCTAAGCCTCCTTAATGCGCCGACACGGGCGCACATACTGGAATCTCTGCAAAGGCTCCGGTGCCGACGGCCCGAGCTGGCGAAGGGAGGGACAGGCGAAAACCCGAGCCTGTTAGCCTAGGGTTCAGGTCGACAATTTCGGGGTCGGGGCTTTCAAGTGCAAGCTTCTCAACCGGGTTTGGGGTTGAAGAGCTTTTCCAGAGAAGTGGTTGGTGGTATCCAATTTGCTACAGGGACTGCGCTCTTGAGTTTGATCTGGAGTTTAGGTACATTTGCCCAGATGCATTCCCTCGACATGAGAACCTATGCAGACAGACTCGGAGATCCATGCGATAGCAGGATGAGCACCAATAGCACGCATGCTAGGTTTGTTTTTCTGAGAATCGCCATTGAAGCCGGAAGCCGGCGATGCCGCACAACTTTACCTAGCAACTCGTACAGAGGAGGTTGCCGGTAGTCCGGACTGTGCTTAGGGCTGTTCGATAGTCGGACTCTACAGACTCTAGGGACTCTGCGGTTAGGCCACCACCAATGGCGCTGCGACGCTCGGCTGCCGTTGGAAGTTATGGCCGTATGTGCCGTCGGAACTTGGGTGCCAGTGAAGCAGTCACACGCAAGGCCATGACCAAAACGCAGTGATCCGAAAACACAGAGAGTCAATCAATCCCTTGGGATTCTTTCGCTTTCATCCCTCCTGGTCTTCTCTCATGCTGTATAAGCGTAGAGTTCTTTAGCCAGAACCAGCTGCGGAACTGTGAATCCCTCGATTGACCCTCTGTGTGCCCCAAGGAGAGATTTTCCAGGCAGGAGCAAGGGCCAAGGCAAGCTAGCGGCCCAGACGTCTGAAGCCTCCACAGACGGCAGCTTGAAGTAAGCCGCAAAACACAGGTGTATGACTAGCATGAGTCAATGATGCAGCTGTCATGAGAGCGCCCGCAACCCAAACCCGAAACTTCTGGAGGGCTGCAGGAGGACCCTGAACAGGAAACTTGCATCCGCACATTTGGGCTGTTGGGTGGAAATTTCGCCCCCGACGCTTGAACGAGTTTACATAGTTCCATGATTTTTGCAGAACGTCAGATGTCTTGGGGACATGGCGAGCATTCCTCGGAATGGTCTTCAGACATGAAAGGAGTCCGGGACAGCTGGTGCTGGAATCCTGAGGTTTGGTTGGTCCGATTCCTGCAAAACTTATACCCTAACTGAATATCAGGCCAAGCAATACGTACATCAAGAAACGTAAACAGAAACACCATGGGAATGCATAAAAAGCTTCTCGACATGCCCTGCCCCAACGTCTCAACTAGAAGTTCGACTGCTCTCGGTCCCATTCGCGTGCCGAGGCCCCGTGAGTGGTAGCAGCAGAGCACTGACGCTTCGCGATGGGGTCGAGGTTGAAGGTCTAGGATACGTTCTGAAAGAGATCTCCGGAAGCACTTTCAAAAAGGTTCCTGGCATGTTTTGGGGTTCGATCGCTTTCACGGGAGGGCTTTCGTGCTTTCGACTTAGGGCTCACGGCCAACATTGAGCTCTAGGGTTTATGTTGGTTCATGTTCACTGGCGCAGGTCAGCTTTGCCAGCTTGCTGCCGAGCGGCAAATTCTACTAAGAAACGCTTCAGATTCAACTGATCAGGTGCTGCTTCCACGATGACTCCATGTAACGGTACAGGGAAAACGATCACTGCTTCAATCGGAGTCGGCCAGACTTTGGCTAGTCGGCCCCAAACATCGGAAATCCCGCGGTGAGAATTCCAACAGTCCAGAGCCTCAAAGCCACAATTCCTTCTGGCTCCGTCGCGGCGCCTGCGTCTCCGAGGGTTGTCTCTGCAAGTTTTTTCCCTGAACCCTACGGGGCCACAGATTCGCCGGGAAGGCTGGGCGCCACAAGTGGCCGAAACAGATAAAAACAAGCTAGCCGTCTTGTTTGTGGTTTTTGTGCTTCTGCTCGGCTTGTGTTATATGATGTTATGTGCAGGAACTGGAACAAGGTTTACTTTTGAGTGTAGGCTAAAGTACTTGCATGGATGCCAAAGAGAAGTTGCAGGTAGACCAGGAGGGAGCGCTGCGAGCGAAGGCTCAAAGGATAGTAATCAGGGGCATCCGGGGGCAGAGGGCCACGTAGTGTGCCGATTTCGCAAGCAAGCCGGTTGCTGTCGTACTCATGTGGCTACCGCAAGTCAGATCTTTCAAAGCGATCAGGGGTAGGGGCCCGAAGGTTTCCTACTGCGGCCCCGAAACGTTTCTCGCTGGTGAGCGACAGAGGCAGCGCGCCTGTGCGGTTTGTCCCGATCCAAGCCGCCCAAGCCCTAAGCCCGTAGCATCGGTAGCACTGGGCATGCCTGGGCCCAGGCCCACGGTTTTAAAGACAAATGCACGGGCGCCTGCTCGAAGCCCGAAGGCAACAACGAGAGGTTGCACTCCCGCAGAGCATGGTTCCTGAAGGAAGCAAAAAGGTTGAAGGAGCTGCTCGCTTCAACACCCCGGAAAGCCTCAAAGACCGTAGGCGGCTGCGGGTCGGTTCTCGAGCACATAGCAGTGCTTTCAGGTTTGTGGGGCTTGCTGGGTGGCATGTGGGATGCGGATATAGCCTGGTATAGCTGCCAGGAATGGGGAGGTTTGTGTTGGAGTCGAGTCCGCTCACTTTGGCGTGCTTCGGAGTTTGATCCGTGCTCGTGCCACTGCTTCTTTGCAGCTTCAAGGCGTCGCAGAAATTGAATCAAAGCTTTTTATAGCATGGCATATGTGCTGGAAGTTCTTTTCCAGCTGCCCGCAAGGCGAGTACAGTACTTGGACTGCTTGGGCCCTGCTCTGGGCTTCGAGCCATGGGGGCTTGCTTGGGCCTGGTGCGCGAGGGCGAAGGCGCGGGCCCTGCCCGGCAGGGACCCCTTCATTCGTGCTTAGCAACAGTTGCCAAAGGTCCCGCTGTCATGGAGGATAGGGGAGGACCCAGCAGTTTCCAGGCCGCTGCTGCGATTGCGGCTCGTGGAGGAGGCCAGGGACACCAAGGGGGGCTTGGCGCTTTCGATCTTCGAGTGTGGGTGGCTTGGGGAATGTGGGACCGACGTAGAGGTTGGCCTGGGATGCCCCGGGCCCTGAAGAGGATTCTTCCCGGATATAGAGGCGCGGGCCCTTGTGGAGAACTTTCCTGCAACCCTAGGTGCCTCAGTAGTAATGCATGTCTTTTCTCAGTGCCCTTGGATCAAGGCGACGACGTCGTTCGGATACAGGGACAAAAGCACCCTCGAATGTTCCAACCAACCAACAACCAGCAGACACAGACACAGACACAGAGACAGAGACAGAAGCAGAGAGAAAGAGGCAGAGACAGAGAGAGAGAGCGAGAGAGAGACGTGCGAACTCGCACCGCGGTCGCAGTCGAACCACTGCTGCCGCCTCGCCCAGCAGAGAGAGAGAGAGAGGGAGAGACACTCAGACACAGACACAGAGAGACAGAGACAGAGGCTTACACGCGCGCTCGAGCATGTCAGCGGTTTCGACGATCGGCGTCACCGCCTTTTCCTTGGCGGGCCGGGAGCTGGCAAAGGTCTTTGTGCCACGGGATGTCTCCGTGCGGATGCTGGTCGAAGCGCTGGGAGCCACTGCTGGAATCTCCTGGGATGCGTGGCAGTTGACGTGGAAAGGCGAAGCCTTAGAGGACTGGAGTATTCAACCCTTCATCGCCTCAGACTCAGAGCTGTCTTCCGTGGAGCTTCAGGTGGTTCTGAAGCCGCAGCCCATGCAGCTGGACCCCGAGCACGAGCATGCCGTCGAGCTTTTGGAGGCATTGAAGGAGCCCTACGATGGTCTGCGCGGCCTGAGCTTCGCGCTCGGATCTCTGCGACAGCTCTCGCTGGGTGCGAAAGATGACGATCGTTGCTTCAAGGACTGCCGTGGCGATGACAGCAGCGGCGTCATGTCAGAGCCTCAGATGAACGCGCTCTTGCGCGCGGTTCTTGATAACAGGTTGCAGTGCACGGTCCTGTGTCTGCGCGGAGTGCTTCGGCCAATGGGGATGATGGCACGCGCCGTGGACCGGCAAGACTCCGCTGACTTAATCTCACTGCTGTCGCACATGCCCCAGCTCACATCCTTGGATCTCTCCGGCAACCGTTTGGGCTACACCAACACTTGCATCGAGGCGCTTAGCACAGCGATGCCCAAGCTTCAAAAGCTGACTTACCTGAACCTCTCCTGCAATGGTTTTTTCTCCTTCCACGGGGGCTCTGGCATGCTGCCGCCCCATGTTTCTGCCCTTTTCGTGAGCTTGCTGACCTTGACAGCCTTGGAAGTTCTGGACTTGTCTCTGAATGACAAGGCCTTCGTCCGTGATTTCTGCAAGGAGAAGGAAGAGCTGGGATCCTCGTATGTGCCGAGACTGCTGAAAGAGCTGTCTTTGAAGAAGCTCCTCTTTGCCGGGAACGATGCCGGGCTCAGCACAGTGGCAGCCTTGGAGGCCTCGAGACAGCCGGGGTGTGAGATCGACTACGGCTTGGGCGACCACGTCGCCGAGGCCCTCTGTGCCATTCAGGAGCCCGCAGACTCCACAGCGCGAAACATGCAAAATAATAGCAGGCAGTTGATGTCACTGCAGGGTTTGTGGATGGGTTGTCGGGTTTTGCGGTGCATCTTCTGATATAGAGCACGGTGTGATGTTGACTTTGAAGCGGTTGTCTTGAGTCGGCGGACAAAGGCTCCTTGAAGTGACGAAGTGACCCGGAAGCTTCCGGGCCCATCCGTTAAATCGCTCAGGAGCCTTGGGAAGAGGGCACCTTCCGCCTGCCCCTCCTCGATTTGGAGCCAGTGCAGCGGTCCTGGCCCGTCCGAACGGCCTACTACTGGCACCTGGGCTGTGGCCTCTCTGGTGTCGAGGAGGCGCCGATGAAAGATTCCCTAAAGCCCTCTGTGCGAAAAAAGAGCCTTCAGTGTAGCCGTTACATGTGTGGTCTGTGTCTAGCGTCTGCGTGGTCTGCGTGAAGAGTCGTAGTAGCGCTCCCGCGCGAGGAGCTGAGGCACCGCGTGGTTTCGGTGGACGTCTCCGGGTCCAAGCTCGGACGCTCCTGGCCTGGGTTGGTCGAACGTGTTCTGCCGCACTTCCCAGCGCTGAAGGAGCTGAACCTGCAGAAGACGCAGGTTGCAGTCGACTTCCTCATGGCTCTGCACCTGCCGGCATTCGCGTCATTGAGAAAGATTGACCTAGCAGGCTGTGGTTTGTGCCACTTCACGAGCTTGGGCGACGACGAGCCGAAGATTGCGCAAGCATTCTTGTTTTGGTCTGAGTCTCTGACCGATCTGGATCTCTCCGAAAACTTTATAAGCGAGTACGGAGATTTTTCCCCAGGCCAGTTGGAACACAACTTGCCTCCGCTAGTTCGTGGCCTGAAGCGCTTGAAGAGACTAGCCTTGCGCAACAACGACATTGGCGGCGTGCCGGTGCCGGACGAGCCTACCAGGTCGTTGATCGAGGATGCTTTCAACTTCGAAGCAGGATCGCTGGAAGAGCTTGACCTGCAGGGGAATCCTCTGGAGTCTCCTGAGTGGGACGAATTGGTCGACCGCTTGCAAGCGAAGGTGCCACACGTCCGTCTGGACTTCGGCTAAAGGCAAGGGCGAGGTGACCAGGGCGGTGGCAAGCCGAAAGGCGGCAAACAGAGGTACGATTAAAGCTGGTCAAACTGCGATTCGATTGTGCAGAAACCTGCTTTGGAGCTGGCTTCAGCGATTCGTGAAGGGTCTGGGGCTCGAGGGAGCGCATCTCACTTTGCAGGCAGACAGACGCTGCTCCCGTGGAGGACGGGACATCCGAGGCGCTGTTCTGCTGGGATTTCCGTAGGAGAGGCGGCCTTTGCACAAGGAGGCCCAAGCAGACAGAGAGCCCTTTTTCTACGCAGCCCTCGACGCAGTCCGGGAGTCCCAACCCCAAAGCTTCCTTCGCCAGAGGCCTGGATCCGGATGCCCGCTGGCGGCCCAAAGCACAAAGGCCTGGAGCCCAATCCCCGAAGCCAAGCCGAGGCCTAAGCTGCCTCAGACCAGAACCCTGAAGCTTCCACCTCAGAGTTTTTTGCTTGAAGCTGGGCTGCGGCCCCTGGCGGCAGAACTAGTTGCAAGCGCCAGTCTTGCAGCGCTGAATGCTGAATGCTGCGCCGCCAAGACCACATCTTCTCAGAAGCCACTTCGCAATCAATGAAATTCCGGTCTGAGCCTTGCGCATCAAGCCCTAGGCCCTCACTTCAAATCCCCTCACAAACCACTTGCAAGCCCTGCGACCCCTGCGGGCAGGCTGAACGTGAGCAACAAGACTTCCCGAAGATTTCAAGGCCACCAGCCCAAGGGTTTGTGTGGGCATTCTCTTGGCGACAAGGAGGAGAGGATTCACGTCTGGGCTGGGGCTTTCGGGGTGTCAGAGTTTCTGGGCCAGGCAGCAGACGTGTCTGCAAGGTGAAGCTCTCAAGAAGCAACGCCCAAGCGGTGAAGCGCAAGACCATGTCCCCAAGCCGGAAGCTGGATTCCGAATCCTTGTACTGGTAGAAGAGGTTTCGGGTCCCGACCTATGCGCCCTGGGTGTGGATCCGAGCTAGAAAGGCCGGGGATGAGCTTGGGCCTTCCTGGTTCTATCTGAGCCCCTGGGTCTGAGTGGCTCTTCAGATTTCGGAGTTTGTAGAGAGGCTCCGACTCTCTTAGATCCACAAAAGACCTCTCTCTTACCTCGGCGAAGAGCGTCGAACACTGGCAGGTCTCATGCAGATCTGAAGTTTTTCTCAGACCTCCTTGGGTACATCTAACATAGGTTCCGACTGCCTGCGCCACGACGCAGAAGGAGAGGAAGTCCACAAACGTGAGGACCTTGACCGGCTGCGCCATGAAAAGTGTCCTGGACTACCAAGTTGTTGAACTAACCTCGGAAAGAGCAGGGACAAGCCGATCGGAAGAGCAATCGATTTCGGATTAACGTAGTTTATCGAACACGGCATATGGCATAGCGCTAACCAGCCTATGTGTTCAAGCGCGGAATTCAGGATTTAATGGGTGTCACAATGGATCATCATGCTCCTTTAACGCTGTGCCGAACAGCTGCTGCTATCGGTGTCATCTCACACAGTGACTCAGTTCAAGCTCCAACCGAGTCTTTGCAGATCGTCGGATTCGGGCTGAACGCTGCCACACTGCTTGGGCTGTTTCGGCTCAGTGCCTTGGCCTGCCTACCTCCATACACGACACGCTGACGATCAAGAGGCAGGACAGAATGGTACCCGACTCAGAGCCGAAGCCTCCCTGCTGCCGTCAGCTCTGGGGCTTTTTGCTTCGTGGTCTCCACCTGTGTGTGCTTCGGGTCGTCATGTTCATGGCACCGCTCTCTGCTCTCTGAAAGCTCGGGAGCCCGGAGGTCAGGGCATGAGAAAACAGAAGGCACCGGCCACGCAGAGAGCTGCCGCCCTCGCCGGCTGCGCCGCGGCCGGGGGCCTCGCGATCGACAACCCAAGATTCTTTTCATCCTCATTGTGTTTTCTCAGGACTCTTGTCAGGTTCAGCTGTTGGTCTCAAGTTGAAGTTTCGGGACGGGTTTCCGATGTGAGAAGTGTCTTCAAGCTTGCTGAAAGGTTCCCTTCACGAAGCTTGCACGGGCATGGAAGGGCCATGAACATACTGTTCTGACTTGTGCCGCAACCACAGCACCAACAGCACCTTCTCAAGCTAGATTTCAGCCGCCCGCAAAATTGGCATAGTACGACGGTTTGGGTGTGGCGCTCAAGACATGCACATCGTGATGATGACCATGATGATAGTGATGCTGCTGCTGCTGCTGATGATGATGATGATGATAAAACTAAAGATAACGATGACAGTGATGCTGCTGATGCTGCTGATGCTGCTGATGGTGGTGATGATGACGATGACGATGACGACGACGACGACGACGCCGACGACGACGACGAGGATGATGATGATGATGATGATGATGGCACTGATGATGACGATTATGACGATGATGGCGCTGATGATGGCGATGATGACGATGATGACGATGATGGCGATGATGAGAACGGTGACGGTGATGATGATGTTGACGATGGTGATGATGATACTTACTATGATCATGTTTAGCGTCGTAACCATGGGCGGGGTCATGAACATGAGAGATTAGGTCCACGAAATTCACCGCCTGCAAAACTACTTTCTTACGACATCCTGGGTCCTGTGCTCCAAGCACGGACCAAAGTGGCTGGAGAATACTCATAATGAGTAGCATGAGTCCTTCTAGCTCTTCACTTTTCTTCAGCCGCCAAATATGACAATCGGCCTCTTGCTGGCAGGTCGCAGGAACCGCCTTCGTTGCGCTGCCAGCCCGGCCTCACAAAGGGAGAGTGGCAGCAGTGTTTCTGCCAAAGGGATCGGTTGCTGGCTAGCAGCAGAGCAAAGATAGATCGCACCTGTAGTCGTATTAACACGGATAAGCGTGGTGCGCGAAGTAGGTTGCTGCACATCTGTCTGGATGCCCAATCCCTAAACCGCCAAGCGACTGTGGGAGGTGTCATCATACGCACACCTGTACAGCCGCAGATCTATTCAGTCCCTGCACCCTGAGGCCTAAGCCCTGAAGCTTCACCCACCAGCTAGACTCAGCTAGACCCTAGGAAGCACAGCTGGGCACCCGCGAAAGCCCAGGCCTCCCAGAGTGAGCGAACAGCAGCTCCAGCCCTGCGCGGGCAGAGCGCCACGGCCAGCCCGGTTGGTTTGCTGGTTTGCTTCACCCCACAGTCTGGTAACTCCAGTATGGCAGGTTCAGCATGTTGAGATCCTCAAACATCAATGATTCCTGAAGCTTCGACGTGTGTGTGCTGGACACATTCCGGGGAAGCACAAATTCAGATAAGAATATTCAAGGCGGCACATTTTTGCAAGGATGCATGTGGCTTTTGCGTGGGTTCAAGAACAGGCGCTAAAGGTTTTAGGGTGGAGAGCTGTCAGCTCGCGATGGCAAGAAATCGCAAATTCCTCTAAGTGTAGGGTGGTCAGTATGGATGGAAGAGGCTGATGTTCAGCGGTCAATACACACATACACCTGCATGCAACCCTATTTCTCTGTGGCATTTAGTGTTAGCCGGCTGGGGACGACGGTTCACGATGAGACATTTGGATGCAAGTGCGCCAGGCATCTAGCACTGCCACTGGACAGAGCTTTCTGAATGCTGCGGGCGCCAGAGTGCTCAGCTGTGGGTCCAGAATGCTGTTCTGACGTAGCGCAGCTGTTCTCGTATCGTTGCTTCTTGTTTCGTATTAGTTGTTATGAGCAGGATTGAATCGCGAAGTGGGGCTGTGGAATGTCGGCAGTTTGGCAAGTTAACCTCACCCTGGTTCTACTTGTCTACGTTTCAGGTGTGCCACATGTGAGATCCCGTGCTGTGGCTTGTTCTTTCCTGCTGCGGCGTCTGGTGGGTTTTGTCAGTGCTGCAAGTGAATAGTTCCTTCAGTCCAGTCATGCAAATTCACAAGGGATCTCTGATATGACTTGATCAAGCCTCGACTCTTTCGGCATAGATGTGCGGGTACTCGTCTCATTGTGTAAGCCGTGCTTCTTCCATGCCTTCTCTGCAGACTCGCCTACCCAGGTGGCCCTTGGCGGCTCAGCAGCCGCAGTGGCAGCCAGGAGGCTGCGGAAGGCCCAGCCTTCGAAATGTCATGGCGAAGGGCTTTCAGCTTGTTGGCGCCTTGATAGCGGTTTTGGTGTTAGATACGGCCTGTTACATGAGATGTGGTAGCTCAGGTGTAGCTCTGAGGAGACATCTGGCCCTGGGGGTGAAAGGGGTTTCCTGCTTTGGGATTCAAATTATCCTTCTTGAGGCCTGGGCTCGCGGCGTCATTCCATGGGGCTCCCCAGTTCGAGAGGGGAGCCTCGAAAACCTACGAATCGGGCGCTGGGTTCGGCCAGGGAACTGCAGCCAAATGCACGCTTTCTCGGATGCTTTCGGAGACTCTGTCGTCCCCCTGTTTTGAGGCGCCTAGACGGGGGCGTTGATGTGCAAAAAATCCAGCCGACAGGAGACGGCTGCCTCGCAGAGCCGGGATTCCCAGCAAAATTGGGGGCTGTTTTTGGTTCAACAGAGTTCTTTACACGACGGTCCGTAGCGGGGTCCCCTTGCTACGTGTGGTAGCTTAGCTTATTTCTATATTGGTTGCACTCGGCTTCGCGGCGGTAAATTTCGTCCTGCTCCTCTTTTTTCGCCCTAGTGGCCGCTGATCGTGGTCGTCGTGGTGGTTTGTCCTCATCATCATCGTCGTCGTTGTGAATAAATTTTGATCGGTATGGGTGTTGCCATGGCTGTTGTCGTCGTTATGCGCCTCTCTTGATTCTGAACTTGATGCTGTGGCAGGGCCAATGAGTCATTCCCCATAGGCCCATTGTGAAAGTTGCTGCTCGCGCCCAAACCCCCGACACGTTGTGCGGATGCGAGAGACTTGCGACAGGGACGGTCGTCTGCGCCTTCGAGAATGAGCTCGGGGTGCAAGCGTCCGTGTGCCCAGAGTTCAGCAGGGTCAAGGGGCATGTCGGATGTGAAGTCAGCGATATCTCTTGCCCGAGCTGTTCGTGCCGTACTATTCTGGTGGCCTAAAAAGGGGCCCTAATTTTCAGAACTACCCATATACTTATGAAGTCGTGACCCACTAATTGTTCGGCAGGGCCTGAGGCTAGAAACCCCAACCCTAAACCCAGGGGCCCTAGACCCCAAACTTCGAGCCCTTAACTACCGATCTGGGTTCTTGATCAAGAAATGTAGTTGAAGTTACCATGATAGTGGTCTGTAGTAAATAAGATCTGAATTAGGCGCCTCGGCCTTGAGCCCCCCGAGTCTACTCAGTGCACAGCTCCATGGCACTTAAAAGAGCCCACCATGGGACCCTCGGAAGCCGAGAAGTCTGATGCCGGACCTTCCAAGCCCCAGGCCAGTCGGATTCTGGGATCCTGCAGGCAGGATTCCGATTTGCCGGAGACTTCGGTCGCTTCTGCAAGGGCTCCAGTTGCTCAGGGTGGCCAGTGTTAGTAAACGTCTTTATGACTTAAGGTTGCGGCTTGAGGTGTGCAGTGTATGTGCATGCAGAACATCCCAGAAGCCCCTCTCGCCAGTCCCTGCAAGTTAAGCTGCCGGTGGCAGGCTTCACCACCGACGGCGATTCAAAGGACAAAAGTTTTGTTGGACACTAGGCTTTGGGGTGAAGCTTTGAGGCGGTGTTCAAGGCCACGCAGCGAGACCCGCATTCACCTTCGGTTCGTGGATGTTCGTGGCTCAGGGTTCAGGGCCGGGGTTTAGGAGATCAGAGTAGTTCAGCTTTGTCGAGCCGTTGAAACCTCTTTGTAGGAGTTTCCTCGCTCGACTCGATTTATCGGGAGAGCCTGTGCTCGTAATCCTCGAAACAGTTGCGAGATTCCGGGCGCTTGGGGCGGATCGGAAACAAAGGCGTTGGGATCGCAAGCCCTGATGCCCAAGCTCGCCTGCCTGCTACGGATGTCGAGGAGTTCTTCCGACGCCGAGTCGTCGAGCTCAAGCACGGCCGCGTGTCGATGTTGGTGCCTCGACCGCCAAGCGCAGCTCTACTTAGGCAAAGCACCAGGTTTACAGCAAGCCAAGCAAGCGTCCTCAACTCCTGGAGACTCAGGAGCCCCTTTTCGCAAAGCCTTGAAAACCGGAAGCTCTGTGGCCGATGCTCCGTCTCACGCTCTCGATGCATGGCCCAGTACAGCCCCACGTGGGACCCTGGGATCTCAATCCAAGCCTCGAGCGCTCAAAAGCCCAGAACACAGTCTTCACATTTTTCAAGGAAGATCCAGCGTCTCTCAACACCAGGACTAGTGAGAGCGGCATCTTCGTGTGCCCCTATTCTTTGAAGTCCATACCCTTCTCCTGCCTTTGCTGCCGTTCCCACTCGTGTTGCTAGTTGCAATCAGCGTCGTCGTCATCGTTATCGTCATCGTCTTCCCCATCCCCCTCCCCCTCCTCCTCCTCCTCCTCCTCTTCCTGCTCCTCTTCCTCCTCCTCATCCTAATCCTTATCAATCCTCATCCTCATCATCATCATCATCATCATGACCATCATGATGGTGATGATCATCATCAGCATCAGCACCATCTTCAACTCAGCATCTTCATCTTCATCTTCACCTGCATCGTCGTCTTCGTCTTTCATCATGGTCATCATCATCACCATCACCATCATCACCATTACCATGACCATCGCCAGCGTCGCAGCACTCGTGTCATGAAGCCGCAGTGCCTTCACCAAGTTTTCACAACTTGAACAGCCACGGCAGGCCTGCACCGGATACATCATTCAGGAGTTCGCACGGACACCTAGAAAGTTTTGGTGGCGGGCGTGAACTCAGGGAAAATGTGGGCTAGGAGCGTCACTTCACGTGCGACACGTGCGACTGTGTTTGCATGTACTGTGTAGCTCAGAGATACAGGGCTTTCAGATGTCGCTCTGCCGTGGCGGGTCGTTTAAGGGCGTGTTTTGGATGTGAGGCTCTGTGGATTGAAGCTAGGTTCGGCTTTCTTCTCGGAGAACTCTAACTTGCTGATTTTGGTATTGATTGCCTTACCTTCAACAAGGTCAGTCGCTGGGGCATCTTTGGCAAAACCCTAGCCAATCCTCCCGGCCATTGAACCGTACTGCTGAAGATCCGCCCAAACCCCTAAAACTTGCCCTTGCGAGCTTTTGTCGCCTCAGTTCCGCTTCCCCGGGTACTTGTCGCCTTCCTCAGAGATCAAGTTCGCGGATGCCGGGACCTTTGGGGTGAGGGCCAGATCTTCCGGGTCAGGGTCTGGAATTCCTTGGGTGGCTTAGGCCCCTTGGGCCCAGATTAGTCCGGACCGTTGCAGTCACGCAGGACTTCTCAGAGATTGACCCCAGCGATGAAGCCTGCAATCCCAATTCCACATTGCAAAGCCTTGTGAGCCCTTGGACCGCTTAACCCCTCCGAGATTCCCAACGGCCTCGCCGCTGTGACCAAGGCCGAAGCATTTCTGCTACTTGTTGCTTTTGCGAGCATGATTTCATGCGGAGATGATCGATACCTTTCTTGCTGTTGCATAGTGTTTTGGAACCTCGCAGGCTCAAGCTGCTCTTCGTGTGAGTGTCTCGTTCATAGTGGTTGATTCAGGATTCAATCTGTCGTCGAGCAGCCATCCTCCTGAATGCCTACATGTTTTGGCAGCGACGTTGCAAAGGTGTAGTCAACACCAGGCGTTTGACATCGGAACGGCACCGGTCTTTCCTAAGACATTGCGAGCTGCAGAATCAGCCGCCAGGGTGCAGGGCCAGAGGTAAGCCCTTAATTTCGTCAGCTATGTGCAGTCTAACCGCAAGACGTGCAAATCTGGAGCATGTCTTTTCGTGATTTCATCA
Source organism: Symbiodinium necroappetens (assembly GCA_905231915.1). NCBI lineage: Eukaryota > Dinophyceae > Suessiales > Symbiodiniaceae > Symbiodinium > Symbiodinium necroappetens. Next base: position 10,129 of record CAJNJA010083475.1, on the reverse strand, counting down.
TGATCATCATCATTCCTCACCCGGTTTGATTGGTCGAGTCGATTCTGAATGTTTCCGAAGGCAGCTCATACTCGAAATCCAACGCAGCCTAGTCACCTAAAGTGGCAGTATATCCTACGAACAGGCCACGGGGGTTCGGAACAAACTTGCTTGATCGGATTGGGAGAAACTTCGCGCGTCAATTGCCAGATATACATCTGGACCGCTACCTCGTAGACCGAACCAGCAGCAGCAGCAGCAGCAGCAGCAGCAGCTGCAGCAGCAGCATGATTTTGTGCAAACTTGGTTCACCCCGGGGTTTGCTGCAGCATGATTTTGTGCAAACTTGGTTCACCCCGGGGTTTGCTGCTGGTGCTGCTGGTGTTGTTGTTGTTGTTGTTGCTGCTGCTGCTTGCAGCACAAGTAGCTGTTCTCATCCGGGCAGGTCCCCGCCGTTGGCTGGCCAGGGGCTGACAGGGCAGGGTTTGTGGGTGAACGGCAGAGGCTGAGCCTTCCTCCACCAAAACTTCAATCTCGTTTGCACGGTAGCCCTTGAAGTAGACCCGGAAGCCTGTTGAAACCGTTGTGTGCTGCTGACAGCCATGGCCCGAAGCCTCTGTACCAACTTACGAATCAGTTTTGTGTATCAGGAAGCCAGCAGGATTTCGCAAACGTCAAATCGCACCGATCCACCTGAATGAGAGCTGGGATGGTATTGATTTAGGAACCTCACGTGGCATTGTATTGAAGAAACGAGGGCACCTAGATCTCGAAACCCCAAACCTTCAAAAAGAGACCGTATCTGATGGAGAGATCAAGAGGTTCCAGTACACCATCTTCTGCGGCCTCTGCGACCTCTGGCTCGCCAACCAGGCCCTGCTAAAGTCAGCAAAGAGGATTCGGTTTTGACGAGCCGTCACTGCAACTCCGATTGAGTTTGCGGATTCAAGCGTGAAAGACCTGCCCACCCTGTTTCTCGTGTTCTGGTTTGGCGCGTGCCTGCTACTGGGGTACCTTGGAAACTCTGAGCTGGCCAAATCCTAAAACGGGCTCTGAACCCCTCCTCAGGCGCAGACCAACCCCCCGGGCAAGCTGGGCACGCGGTTCTGGGGTCGCTTGCCTCGCAGGGAGTGGGTCCGCGGCGAAGCCAGTAGACAAACAAGTTTCAGATATGGATATGGATGTTGATGACATGGGTATAGACGGTAATGATGTAGATGTAGGTGTAGGTATAGACATAGACATAGATACAGGTATAGATATAGATACAGATACAGATATATGTGTGCATGTAAACACTAGTATCCACAAACCTACCTGTACCTACTAAACACCTGCCTGCCATCCTGCCTACATATACACACGCACATGTGCACGTGTATACATACACATATACATGTACACAGCTCCCCTCCCTCCCTCTCCCTCCTCCTCCTCCTCCTCCTCCTCCCTCTCTCTCTCCCTCCCTCCCTCCCTCCCTCCCTCCCCTCCCTCCCCTCCTCCCTCTCTCCCTCTCGCTCGTTGTACTCGTCTCCGGCTATTGCCAACTCGAGATCCTGCAACCTAAGCTCGGAACACCTGATTGCTTGTTTGGATCGGGATGCCATCGGGTGCAAGCTTCTCCAGGTGAGGGATCCACCAACTATTCGTACGGCTTCCTCGGTGTGCCAGGGTCACAGGGCTGCCAGTGCCTTCAGCCTTCATAGCCCGAAGGTTTAGTTTAGGGCCGAGGTGTGTGTGTGTGTGTGTGCGTCTCTCGCTGGTGTGAACATTAAAATCCAGGGCGCCTGCATGCAACAGCTTTGCTGCAAACTGACACAAATCGCATGAGAAACACAAGTCGCCCGACACCGCAGACCCTACGCACTCAGAGTTCCTAAACAAATCTCTTGAGGCATCACACACCATGCAAGAGCCGTTGAAGCCCTTTTTGTCATGGGGCTGAGCAGGGAACGCTAGGGTTTCTGCTGGTAGCAGGTAGCATGCATCTCCAGAGGGAGAGCATCTTGTCCCTACAGTATGGTACTGATAATGATTGTTGGCGTATGGCTGTCATGTTTAATGAATCAATCATCCGAAACACGGTGTTGTCCTTCCTACACTTCATTCTCACCGCTCCTCCTCCTCCTCCTCCTCCTCCTCCTCCTCCTCTCGTGCCGTTATCATCTATCCTGGTTTCAATGATGTGGTCGATGGCTGCGGCGTGCCCAGACCATTTTCCAAAGTGTGTTGCAGATGCATCCATCCAACAAGCTCGAACTTAATTCGTCGTCCTAAATAAAGCCGCACGGGCCTCGGCACTGAGATATTTTTTCTAGTCTTTTTCTGTTGGTGTTGCTCTAGACCACGTGCGACGTGCGGGGTACCTTCATGTGAACCCTGGTCCTGATGCCAGCTGCAGCTTTTGTACACTGGGAAAGAAGCGCCAGGACTCTCTTACTAAGTGCCGGGCCAAAGCCCTAAAATAACGACCTAAACAAAAACAGATTTCAATCTCTGGACCCTTGCTATACATGTCGGTACTCTTGCCTCTGGGAATACTGCTTCTAACGTTTAACTTCCGATGGGGACACAGAACCGTTGGCTGTCGCCCTAAAACTCTGAGCCATGCCCGGGGATGGCCGAAGTGCTGCTGTCGCCGCAGGCCCGCATGGTTTTCGAGGTTTCAGTGTCAAGGGCAGTTCGGGGTTCAGGGCTGAACAGGTTGGTGTATGCAGGGCGTAGGGCTTGAGGATTCAGGTTCTCGGGCGTTGGAGGGAGTTCAGTTTTCACTAGACTCTGGATCCATCCAACCCACCCAAAGCCTGAAAACACCGCAAGACAGGAAAGGATGATGCAAACCTAACCTGCACGCGTTTTTTTGGTATTCGCACGAGGATGGTGACAGCAATGGGCATGAACATAATAACAACAAAAGTCGTAGCATCGTGTAGACACAGCCTTGATCAGAAAGCAGAGTGTGCAGCAGTAAACCCGTAAGGCAGAAAGACGACGCCGCCTCATGTCTATGAACAGCGAAGAGAAGCCACACGCATCAAGGCACGCTTGCTGCCGGGGTGTGTGGCTGCTGCTGCCCGGGAAGAGCGATGGCAGGCCCTGGCCGGAGTGATGGAGGGACATGGAGGGTTTAGCGATGCGTGCTTTAAGGTTTAAGCCGCAGGGGTATGCTAGACGGCCGAGAAGTGCAGGATCCAAGTTGAAGGACCGGGCTTGATGGCGCTTGTTTCTCGTGGACTGTGCTTTCGGTCCTGCAGCTTGACGGGCCTTGGCCATCGGGGCACAGCTGGACGTACATCTTGGGCCTGCTCCTCTAGTTCTATTGCACTAGAAGCATGTATGACGGAGTAGGCAGAACGGTGGCTTGCAGTGGTACTTACTGCACAGCGCGGTGCCGCACTGTAATATATGCCGGACCCTGAGTTCTCTAGATCTTTCCTGTAGGTTTCAGCTCTGAAAACCGCAGCCCCGACCGACGCGGCACAGGAGGCACTCCTGCTGCACCGTCGCAGCAAACAGGCGTAGCTCACTCAGGGGTGTTGTTTTTTTCGTTTGGCTTTGGCACTAGTGTCTGAAGTCTTAAGGCATGAGTGCCAGGGTTCAGGACCGAGGGCTCACGGTGAGGATTCACGTCGATGGCGGCTCTTTATGCCTTGTTGCCCCTCCTGAATTCAAACTTGCACCCCGAATTACAGGCCTAGACGAAGAGCTAAGCTGGTGCTGTTTGCAAACAGCCGCCAAAGCCGTGACAGCATCAAAGGTTCGAGGAAGGTCGGAGGGGAGTCCTGCAGCCCGGCGTAGTCGGGTATTCTGCAGCCATCGGCGCTTGCCCCCTGCCTGAAGGGGTTTCCAAGCAAAGGGCCCTGTCTTCAGGGCTTGGAGGACGGGATTGAAGAGTTTAGATGGCTCTGGGACTAGTCTTTCAGTTGGATAGGCTTCTTCGCAACCGCGCTGCATGAGTCTGGAGTGTTCGCACGCAAAACCAAGCCACGTGAAGCTCAACAAAACCCGCGAACAGCTTTAGAGCACCTCGCCTTTGTTGCGTTCAACCCCTCCAGTTTTGTAGCAAAACAAGCCCTAAGAAGCCAATCGAGGTGCCAGAGGCAAAAACTGGGAACTAGCTTTGGCCTACCTCTCGGCGTTGGTGCACGCCGCCCTGGAGGCACCGCCTTGTTTCTCTACCGCGACCCAAGCCTGGCAGTCTGAAAATCCGTAAGTCCTTGACCACTTGCGAGTAAACTGCATAACCCCAAACCAGCCTCCCTTCTTCCAGAGGCAAACGAAGTCTCCTACAACACCGCCATCAGCGCCTGCGAGAAGGGAGCGTGCTGGGAGCCGGCGCCACGGCGATCATTTTGATCTTCTTGTTGGCTCTGGGTCCGTCAGCTGCGTGCGCTGTCACCTTTGTCGTTGGTGCAAAGAGGGTAAATGGTGGCTTGCAGTAGTGACTTTTGGTAGGGATGCAGCGGCAATCGAAGAATTGATGGGTCCACAGGTCTTCAGAGACCATGAAGATCACACGTCCTGCCGCCACTCCCCCACAACGACAGAAACAAGCAGCAACTCAGCATACAGCATGGATTCAAGGATTCAGGGGGAAGGAAGATGGAAGGCCGAAGCACCGCTGTCAGGCTCTGGCGCTGTTCGCAGAAGCGCGCCAATCGCAGATGAGAAAGGATGCACCTTCGACACGGGGGTCATTCTCGGATTCAGTGCAATTGCTCGTTTGAAAGTCTGCACCTTGAGCTTATAGATCTATAAACTAAACCTGTCTTACGGGCTTCTCGCTAGAAGTAATCACCATGCAGGGCCACAAGAGCTGAATGAGAGTTTTTCCATACGGTTAACAATGCTCTGCAGTACTTTCTCTTACATGATGTGTTGCATTGAGATCTCGAGAAGAAGTGTGTATGCCTTTGGGTAAAATGCCTACAGCTTGCCAAATCCGGAATGCCAAGTTGTAGCATGAAGGCTTTTTGAGTCTGTGAAGGATGCAGCTTCTAGTAGTGGCTGTGACAAGCTTTGGATCGCTGTACCGTACCCCATGTTCGGGCATTCAAACCTCATGTATGTGTGAACCCCAAGCAATTTGTAGATTGCAACCAATCCGCCGTATATCCAGTGATACACCTCGTGACTTACTAAGACGATCACCTTCAATGCTGCTATCAGTGCCTGCGAAAAGTGTGGGCAGTGGCAGCCCGCGCTTGCCCTCCTGCGAGCTCTTGCGGAGGTCTGGCGCTAGACATTGCGGCTCGCAAACGTGGCGTTCCATAGAATCGCGTGCAGCCACGACGGTGAGGGTTCGGGTTAAGGATCGTGAATTTGTCTTGAGGCCAGAGCTCAAGCTCAGCAATGGATTCACGATGTGTCCCAAGCTTTGCGGGTTCGCTTTTTGTGCAAATCCCTGGGGCCCGAACCGCCTTGATCCCTAAACCCCAGGCTTGCAAACGAAGCTTCGAAACCGACCCAGCTGGACGTGAGACGCCCCCGGCCCCGACCACCCTAAACCCGAGGGTTGTAAACGAGGCTCACCTGGAGAGGACGACCATCGCCTTCAACGCCGCACTCAGTGCCTGCGGGCGAGGCCGGGGAGTTTCGGAACTCGGCTCGAAGGCCACGGGGTTCAGGAGAAAGCACTCCGGAAAACTCTCCCGGCTGACCCCCGGCCTTCAGCTCCCCCGGCCGCCCGCTTGCCGCCCGCAGCCGCCTGCAGCCGCCTGAAAGCTTCCTATCCCAAACCCGATCTGAATCTTGTCTTCGGTTTCTTTGCGACACCTGTCCCACGAAGGCAACGCCTGGCCTTGTGCGGTAGCGCTGCTGGCAGAGCTCCAGGCAAGCAGTGCAGCAGTTCCGGAAGGGCTCCGCATGCCGTATGAATGCCGGAATCCGAAAGCTGATGCAAGATTCGCATGTGACCATGCGCTGTGCACTGGCTCGAGCCTTTTCCGCTGAGCCCGTAGAGCAGCGACGTCGTGCAGTACGCAGTCGGAGACCGGATGCAAAACGCAAACTCCGAGTGCAGCATGCCGGCGGGCAAGCCAGGGACAGATGTTAACCTCCGGCCTACAGAGCTAGGGAAGTCTCAGGCAGGAGACGAGTCTGAGGTCACCACAGCGTCGGACCAGGTGTGTGAAGACGATGTCACCATCCAGCCCGGTCCTGCACCCTTGCAAGATGGAGTTCGCCAAGCACTGGTAGGTACCCTGACAAGCCTTCAGCCCCTACGAGCGGATCTGGTGCGGGGAACGCCTGCGTATGTGCCACTGCGGAGAGGCGGGCGCATTCTCCGAGGCTTCGGTGTGGAGGACAAGGACAGGCTGCATACCTTCAGCTTCCCCACTGAGAAGATTGCGCAGTTCTGGAGCCACAGCTGGCATGGGGCAACGCTGTCAAAGGTGCTAATGCTTCTTGTCCTGACCAATGGCATTCCAAGCATCTGCATGGGCACCCTTGGGGGCATTCTGGTTGTCCTGCTCTGGTGGACCGTTGGCCCATTGCAGGATCCAGTAGACCCTTTGGAGCTCATGCTTTGCACCACTCTCTTCTCAGTCTTTTGCTGCGGAGTGACCTTCTTCTTCTGGCGCCCGCGTCACACGGTGTTCTTGGATCAGATCTGCATCCACCAAGCAGACGTGGCCAGAAAAACCGCGGGGTTGATCAGCATGCCTGCGATTCTCAAGACCTGCGACTCCATTGTCGTTTGTTGGGATTCAAGCTACATGCAAAGGGCATGGTGTGTCTGGGTTCGAATTTGGATTTGTTAGTTGCAGAAGTCTTTGAAGCCCGGGCACAGAAATCAGAGTCCCCACTGCTTGCCCCTCTGCGAACTCCAGCATTGGCAAGCGATTAGGGTGACTAGGCCCAAGTTCAAAAGAGCCCAGGTGTTTTCGAGATGGCTGCCTTCATTAAAGCGCATGGAGGCGATGCAAAGCTGCTGATTCGACCTTCCTTCCAGGGACCCTGCAGCGTTGCATGCCATGCAGGGGTGGCAAGTGTTCTTATGGTAAACCTCGCTACGTTCTACTTTGCGAACACCTTGGACATCTCCACAAACTCCCTGCTGCGATTGGGACTCATACTGCTGGCGATAACTAGCTTCATGTTTGCAGCGGTGACCTCCTTTCGCAGGTACTACCTGTCAGTTCAAGAGATGCAGCTTCAATTGAGAAATTTCGCCATTGAGGATACTTTGACGCATTGCTGCACCCAAGATCACAAGGATGCATCTGGAAATCCGATTCCGATCTGCGACAAGCAAATAATCATCGACTGCATCGTCAGTTGGTTCGGCTCGACGGACGCCTTCAATCAAAGGGTTCGGGAGAGAATGGAGGTTGCCCTGGTGCCGCAGTTGGGCCACTTCTCCTTCTCGTACTCTTGGATGGTGGCTTGCTCCATTCCAGTTTTGTGGGCTTATATGCCTAAAGTCTTCTATGCTGCATTCACCGGAGACTGGACTTTTGCCGCGGACCAGGTCTTCTTTATCGTAGCTTGGTGGCTAGGGGCCTTTCCCATTCTGAATATGTGCGTCCTTTCGCTCTCGAATGTGCTTCGTAGAAAGTGCTCGCGGTGCGTCAGCTTCTTCGTCAACTTGCTGGCTTCGGGGGTTGTCTTGCCCGTCTACATCGGGATAGAGATTTGGATTGGCTTCTTGTCTTCCATGTTCTCCTTCCCTGTCGGTCAAGCCTTGTATGCCGGCTCTTTGGTAGCGGTCGCGCTGCTTCTAAGTGTTTTAATGTCATGCTGCCAGACTTCTGCGAAAAATCAGACCCAAGGTCTGTAAGGCAGAACACTTTTCAAGATCAAGTGTAACCGCTTCATCTGCGATGATAGCGAGTGAGTCTGGGATGTCGCCACTTCCTGGCAGCACAACAGAACTGATTGTGCTCCTTCGGCTGTGGAGCCTCCGGGACTTGTTGGATGATTCTTCGGACGCTGTTTTCTCAAGCTTTTGTTGGCTGCCACATCCGCCTGCCAATGCAAAATGAGCTTCAGGTTCAGATGAGAGCTCGTCATCGTGGGGCCCTCCGCAAGAGCAAGCTCCCTCTTTGGCCCCGCGAGGCAAGTCAGGTGCAAGCTTCCGAAGCCACCCACACGGCGGCCGTCACGGCTTGCGAGCGCGGCGGGGAGTGGCAGCAGGCGCCTCGCTTACCAGAAGCCGTAGTAGCGAATTCATTCGCTCAGGGGTTGGTCTTGTCCGCAATGTCATGTTGACTTCGATTCAATAACCCCCGCCTTTTGATTGATTTGACGGGGGGGTCCCAGTACTACCACGCTCGCTCGGGATGGCTGACAAGGGCCTGGGGCCTAAGTGTTCAGTTAGGAATCAGGGACGGGATTATTGTCTAGTTCCCGGGGTCGTTTTTTGGATTGATGGGGCGTTGATAATTGAGTTCCTGAGGAGGGTAAGCTAACATTATGCAGTACGCAGGGTCTGGGATGCAGTTTGCATCGGGAGCAACTGTCATCGACCCCTCGAATGGCTACGAAATGGCACTCAGGCTAAGCTTCAGTCAACATCTAGTCAGTTCATCGTTGTCGAAACTTTTCAAGATCTGAGAGTTTTTAGAGTAGGAGTGGCAGCGGGAGGATGAGGAGTCGTCGTTGTATCCTTGTGGTCGAAGTCTCAGCTCCCGGGCCCGGGCTGCGAAGTGAGGAGCCTAAAGGCCCCGAAGCGTCCCCGGATTTGAGAAAAGCGCCTCTGTTGTTCTACAGCTTTGCAGAGGCCCTAGCAGCCTTCGAGACGCTCCGGGGTGAGGCCGCGGGGCTCTGGGTCGAAAGCTGTCGGGGTGTCTGGGGCATTGGTGGATTTCTGGCCTTGCTTTGCCTAAGGTGCGCAGGATGTGGATGTATCTATGGCCTATGGGTTCTTGTGGACTTTTTTCTCCAGTTTCGCCTTTCCGCTTCTTCGGCCCTTGAACATGGGCAACATCCTTTCCAGAAGTGACCGCTAGCAGGGTAGACGGGGCCCCAAAGCCACGGAAGCCTCAGTCACCAACATACAAAAAAAGGAAAAGTAGGAAATAGGGCGTGTATTCTCCTATTCTCCCCTGCGCAGAGAGGCGTGGCTCCTGCCTGGAGCCGTGGTGTCCGCGGCCGCGCGGGCAGAGCACTGGGAGGCCTCGTGCAGATGCAGGTGTTGAGCAGGGTTTAGCGGAAAGGCCTGCGGGTCAGGATTTCGGGATTTAGGCTGATTTCGAAGACATAGGGCCATGGTATGGGGCTATTTGGTTTCTGGCTTCGGATCGGGACTTAGGAATCTAAGTCTCAAGGTTCAATGATTTTTCAGGGTCCAGTTCCAGGGCATAGACGGTCTAAACAGGCAGGGTCCTGAAAGACGGTCGAGCATGTGACAGCATGTGTTCGAATTTCGGGTCGTTGGTCTTGGGATTCATCGGTTCTGTCGCGCCTTGCGTTGACTCTTTTTGCAGATTGGTTGCCTGAGGGCTTCTTTAACACCTAGTGTCGGCTTGCATCGGACAGGCGGCCATCCTCCTGCAGCGAAGCCGCAGGAAGGGTTGAGCTATCCTGTTGGGTTTCAAGGAGCCTCAACCTGGAACGGAGGCGAGCTCAGAGGCTTCCCAAATTCATGGGCTTTCGGGCTAGAGCCTCTGACAATTTTGACAACGCCCACTGCGCCCCGAAGCCTTGGAGACTAGACGCCAATACCACCCTTCTTGAGCGTTATGAAGTTGGATTCTGGACTCCGCAGCATGCCTGAGATTCCTGGTTGCAGTACGAAGGTTCGAGGAAGGATTGGCTGCAGCCTTACAGCTGAACCTCATCTCCTACACCGCGGCCATTGGCGCCTGCGCCACGGCGTTGCAGTATGGTGTCTTTTGAATTCGTCTCTTCCTCCAGCGGCCCCGTGATCCCGAGGCAGCAGAGGGTTCAGGGTTTGATTGAAGCCCATGTGGGTGTTGTTTTTGGGCTTTCGAATCTCCACGCGTCTCAAGCCCCTATACTATACTTTGCTCAGGCCTTGGGTCCGGGGTGAACGTAACGATCAAAAGCCCGCTGTGCAGCTCAAGTATCATCGCTATCACGGCCAAGCCATTACCATGAGCCCCCCCCTCACCATCAGCTCCAACGCCGATGCAGCTGGACCACCATCGTCCTCGGCCTCATCCTCGTCCTCGTCGTCGTCGTC
>CAJNJA010083474.1:54636-85069 GCA_905231915.1 Symbiodinium necroappetens | reverse complement strand
GGAATGGTGAAATGGTGAACTGGTGAATGTGTGACTTGTTGTGCGAAGCCAGGAAATGCAGGGGGGGGATATAACATTACCCATATATATATAGATAGATAGATAGATAGATAGATAGATAGCTAGCTAGATAGCTAGATAGCTAGATAGATAGATAGATAGATAGTGTCGGTTTTGATACTCACATGTTTTGGGGCTTCAGGGTTTGGGAGACTAACTTGAAGGTCGTTCAGCTTCTGTTCTGTTTTGGGTTTAGGGTTGCGGCCCGATGAATAAACCCGCCTCCGTTAATACAGATTGTAAGAGGGGTGAAGGAAAGACCAATGAGAGAAGGGGTGTTGTATATCATCACATGTGATACTGAACACTTAGGGGTGAAGAGCCTAGGGAATCTCCCTAAACCCTAAACCCTAAACCGATTCAGGGTTTAGGGGCTTTTGGGTGCAGGGCTCAGGACCCAATGAAGCCCTACAAAACCTAAACACCACAAGACCCGGGCCACCCCTTGTCGGGAGTGTATGTAGAGGCCTTAAGAATTAGAATAGGGTCTTGGGGTAAGTTCTACTATGTATAACTACAAGAAAGAAAGACACCCCTGAAAAATGTATTGGCAACTATTTAGGCCCCTATGCATGTGAGCTAAACTCCTCCGATTTAGGGGAAGCTTCCGAAACCCTGAAACCCTAAACCCTAAACCCTGCATCCCCTGGCCCTTTTGTTCTGGGGTCCCAGCAGACTCCATTAGCGGGGCTGAAGCCACCTGAGGCGTTTCTTCAAACTCGGAGTCGATGTGGTTTTGAGGCTTAGGGTTTTTGGGTTTAGGGTTTAGGGTTTTGGGTTTAGGGGGACCCGGGGAAATCTTCGTCGGGTTTTAGGGCCAGCGCCAGGGTTCATTTGAGGAGTTCCCTTCAGGGTATCATGAACTGTTCCATAAGGGCTTAAGGGTTTACTGAGGGTTTAGGATCTTGGGCGGATTCCCGCTCGGCTTCTATATGGGCTCTATACTGAGGTCCCAAGGTCCCGGGTTGGGGTTCGGTTTGGGATTTAGGGTCGTTACACTAAGGATCCTATACATGTGGGTATATATCAGGCTTGCTTATTTGCTGACAACTCGGGTCACTCAGTTAAACAGGTCGGAATATACACGCGCGCCCTTTCCCTAATTTTTAGCTTTAGGCAAGGGTTGCGGCTTCGGTCGCCAAAGCTCCGCTCTTATTTTTGCATCCAAAGGTATATTGATATTCATTCTATACTCCAGAACCCAATGATGCTTGGGGCTCGGGGACGGCAGGTACCATCGGGGGCCCAGAGTATAATATTGAAGTGTTTTGCGCAAACCCAGACCCCCGAAATCCAGAACTTGAAGGTGCTGAACCCCTTATAAACCCACAATGTGCGTCGTGAGACCTTCCGCAGGCCTTGCAGTGCTGAATGCTATACTAGCAGAAGAAGCACAAATACTCACAGCAATACTACGAGTAGTTCTAGTAACAAGTGAGCAGCAATCATACCAGTAGTGTAGAATGAGATCAGCGAGTGGTGTGCAGACCACTGCTGAGGGACCCCGGAAACCTACGCACCGGAACCCCCTTAGCCTGCCTAAACATGCCCTACTTCCGGTTTAGACTTTAGTGGGATGTCCCACGCCACTCAACCCTCAAACCAAACTCCTACCGGCAAACCTATACAAGAGCCTAAGCAATTTGAAGGCAGACCCCAAATACCTGCCCAAGAGCAGTATTGAGGTGATCACAGGCCTCTTCCTCATCACACGGCTGGTTGAGCGATGTGGGGGACGGCCGGCGCGTGGGAACGGGCACGTCTGCCGGCGAGGTCCTCAGCTCAGCATTGCTTTTCCGGAGGGCTTGAGGGACTAAAGCCTTCAGGGTTTGGGGCTGTGGATAACCCCTAAACTCTACAGCCCAAGACTACGCAGCCAGAAACCCTAAAGCCTAAAACCCCAAACCGAGAGTTGAATCGAAATCCTCGTGAGACCTGGACTCGCAGGCCAGGGAACAAACTGTTGAAACTGTTTGACGTATTTGCTTTTCATGTACCTCTGATTTCTGGGTTTTTTGGTCTAGGGCTCGAGTTTCGTAGAGTTTACACCCTGGTCCACAACAAAATGTGGTAGGTCTATGTAAACCTCAAGGCCATAAACATTACCGACTCAGATGCTGGGCTTATTTAGGGTGTAGGGCTGGATGTTTGCTTAAGGTTCAGGGTTTACAGCTTGGTGGTTACAAAGTCTCGGGGTCGCGGGATTACGGCTTGGTGCCCTGAATCCGATAAATTGGGATCTTACCTCAAAGCCGGGACGTGTACCATGCAGAGCGGTCGCTAGTTGAACCACCCTTGGGCCGAAAACCTTGGCCATCAATCCATTACCAACAAATTTTGCACACACCACTATAGAGATCCCGCAACAAAGGGGAACAGTTCTCGAATCTGCAGCCTACGGTTTAGTGTAGCTAACCATGACCCCAAGCGACTGGACTATGCTTTAACAACAGCCACGTGTGCGTTCATGCGCTTCTCTTCCTCGTCTTAAGTGCGCTCGAATAAATGCTGCCGTGCCTGGCTATTTCTGTTCGGGGTGGCTATGGTCGTGTCTCGGGTTGCTCTATCATCTATGTAGCTGTCAGGTTTGCCAAAACTCGTTTTGTGCTGATAAAGATCATACTGTTGTTGATGATGACGGTGACGTGTTCCATGTTGCCATATTGCCACAGGGATTGTAAAGAGTAGTAGGCAACATAGTAATATCACCATCGTGGCTGTAGTGATTACCTCGTTGCTACTATTACTCTGACTATGGTACTAAGAAGCGTGCTAACACCTCGCCGTTCTTAAGACTCAGCTCTACTCTGACTCTGTTCCTTCAGTGCGCTGCGATGTAGGCGTTCTTCCTTTTACGATGTCATGTGTGCCATCCGGTTTGGTTTCACTTGATATGCTAGTTGGCAGCGTTGCTTCCATGGCTTCGCAGCTGCTGTGCCAAAGGACAAGAACTCATGATTGAATTGTCGCTGCTGGCACTACTGCTGGACGAAAGCAACTTCTGAAATGAAGACACGCGAGACTTGCCTGCCACCCTCAGACCTAATTAATACCCGCTAAATCCAACATGCCAATCTTGGAACCCTGATCACCTCAGAAAAAACTTTCACCCCGAAGTTCAAAGTGTGCATCCTATGGCCCTCTTCGTTTGCTGACAGTACCAAATCACGACACCCCGAAGTATCTCTCGAACTTTCTACACTCCAAACCCTCAACCGTAAACTCTGGGCCGCGAGCTCTTGGATCGTTGGTACGTCCGGTCTCGCGTCCGGAACCTGTCGGCTGTCCGTGGTCCGTGAGTTTAGAGAAGATGTATAGGGGCGGCTTTTGAAGTTTTTTTCCACAGAGGAATTTGAAGCATTTGGGAGGGGGATCTTTGGGTTTCCAAGCAGCGCACTTAAACGCTTTTTTGTGGACTGTGTAGGGTTCCTTTGAGATTCGATCTTGCTACAATGCGCAGTTCTTCTATGCAGAGTTCCCGGACTTCAGGGGCTGCTTGGACTTTGTACGGCTTTCCCTCAACGTATACTCTTGACTTTAGAACCGCCCTCCCCCGTCCGGGAGCAGTCCGGTGAATAACCTTTTCGGGTTTACGCGATACTAAGATGATTGACGGCTCTTCATGACTCTTTACTAATGTAATACCCAGTAATTATAAGCTCTCACACAACTGCAGGGGCAAGAACTGCTTATGGAATAAGGCGGCATCTTTGCACTTCCGTCCCTATGCTGTCTGCACATGTTTTTGGATGCCCACTACACTCAACCACTCAACATTGCTGACATCAGATTCGTCATGGCTTCCTTTTTTTCTTTTTTTTTTTTGGGGGNNGGGGGGGGGGGTATAATGTACTGTATGCACATGCATACTTAGCCTATAATAAGGAAAGACTAAAGCCATGACCGTGTTTACACCCTACGTCACTTAGCATTGTCAACACAAATGACTCGGCACACAAAGACCCACACACACACATATATATATATATATGTGGCAAACATGATCCGCGGTTGGAGCAACAACATGCTTATGCTTATGTGCGATACATCTATGGTTTAGAGCTTCTGACATGCAGTGGGCAGTAGGTGGCTTGGCCGCAAGTCCTGGAACTCTGAGATGAAACACCGCGCTGTGCAGCTGTATGGATTGAGGTTTCAAAGCTCGGCATGCACAGTTTAAAGTTAAAAATTGGAGCCCCGTGCCAACCTCGATATCAACGCGCGCTGCCTCCTCCGTTGGTGAGGTTTCCTGGCTTCCCGGTGCCAATTCTGCTTCTTAACTGCTTGATATTGCAACAATCACACGCCCGAGGAGCCGTCATATGCAATACTTCGATCGTAAATTTCCATTATCATAAGCTCTCAGCCTGCAAACATAATAGGCCCAGAACCGCCAGGATCGCTTGGAGTGGTCGCAACCATGCAGTGTAACTGGTTCTGGCTCTTCCCCCACTTGTTCAGAATATTGATAAAGGGTCCTCATGTAGGCTGGTAGGTGGCGTGGTTTCTCTGTCAAACTCCTGAAGTCCTTCCGGTGTTCACCCATCAAGAAAGGAGCTAGACATTAAACAAAAATCAGGGCTTGTGCTGTCGGCTCTCAATGCCACTTTTTTGAGAGTTATTTCTGCTTCGGACCCCTCAAAGACAGAGGCTATGACAGCCTAAGCTAGGACTCAGAAGCTTGTGCAGGCTTATAGGGTTTGGGGTTTGCCAACCTCTGTGCACCTTCAAAACAACGAAGTAACCTACCCCTAAGCCGACGAGCCAGCCGTCATGAACCAAAAGCAAGCAACTTCAGAGATCACAGGCTCCAGGATCTTCGCCAGATGGATATGCCGAGATTTCACAAGACGTGTCCGACATTGCTGGTTTACATGTCACCATGCAGAGCATCTGCCCTTGCTCGGGCAAGGACTTTTAGGTGACGGCCTGCTTGTCCGTCTTTTTTTCTTCGCCGAGCAAAGCTTGGTGGACAAAGCCCCTCCTCAAGCCCGAGATGATGCGGGCATTGCCTCCCAGAATGACTGCCAAGTTGAGCAGCCCCGTCACTGCAACACAGAAATCCGTGCAGCTCATGCACCTCCTCTAAAGTCCAGAGTCCTCTTGCCCAGGCCTAAGACCACGGACCCTATGGACCTCTTGAGGATTGCTCACTAACGGAGTCTGTGGAGAATTGGCATCCCGAAGCTTTAGTCCTATGCCCACGAAACGCTGCATTTATCAGAAAAGGCTTACCAACCTCCAGCAGAAAAAGAGTGCCTTGGGCTCCCCATATTCTATTTTTCTTAAGTATATGGCCTTGCCTGACAAAGCCTTTTGTTTGGTAGTGAACGATAGCGCTTGGACCCTGAACCCTACACTAGCTACATAACACGACACCCTAAACCTCAAAGCTCTAAGCCCTATGCTCACGCGAAGCCCTAAAATCCGCAACCCTGCTTTGAACCCGGTATTCACAATATTCCTAAGCCCTCCAACCCTAAAGCCTAAACCCCAAAATTCATATACCCCGCAACCATGCCAGAGCTACGGCCGGCGATTCAACGACAGCGGTGATGCCGAGTTCTGGTCAAGCGAAGAGCATCCGGGGGCTCAGGGTTCTTCACGCTTCTTGGGCTTGTAAGGTTGTTGTCGGTCTTCCCGTCTCGAGAGCTGAAGGGTTGAGGGTTTAGGGCTGAAGTTTCAGGGTTTAGGCTTCTTCGTTGCGACTTTTTGGCCGCAACACCTTGAATGCTCAAGGCTCAGAGCCGTGGATCCTAAGCTCCGTGTGCACATGTCCTGAGCTCTCAAACCCCGGCCTGGAACCATGTCTGAAAGCAAGCTGAAACCCGAAGCCAAGCATAATCTGAAAAGCCCAACGCCCACAAAGTCTAGGCCCAAGCCTAAGACCCTTAGAACTCTGAACTTTCATCCTGATGAGGGTTCCCTGGGCACCTGTAACTAGAGCAAGAGGCTGTTATAAGTATCTGAACCGGGGCTGATCGTGCTTGTATCTAGGCTTGCTTTACTCCCAACCCTTCCTACACAGTCTCCTACTCCTTCGAGCAAAACCCCACCTCCCAAGCCCCAAAACCCTTACAAGAACCGCAACTCTCCTCAGCCCCTAAAAAAAACACCAAACACCTTACCCTCTTGTGGCTCTGCCTGGCGGCTCCTCCGGCATCGCCGCTTTGGGAAGGGGCCCCACGATCGCCTGGTAGCAGGTTCTGTGTTTGGGGAGCTAGGGTTCTGACCTTAGGGGTTTGGGGGTTCAAGGGTTTGGCTTTGGGGAGTTAGGAAACTCTGGGTTGCAGGCTTGGCTTCGTTTACTGTAGACCTTTGATCAATAAAAGCCCCTCTTTTCGCAGAAGTGATAATTACTCGCCATCCGAATGTATAAACCTACAGAAACAGGGGCTCTGTTTGTGAGGGGTCTGCATTAGCTAGCATCCCCGAGCAGGAGCAATATGCACATGCAGCTAAGTCAAACTTTCCTGCGAACGGGTCAGGATGTGTGCTCAGGGATTTGCGTCTAGGGTTCAGGGTGACCACCCTCTCACTATAACGAGGATCCTAGTCAGTACCGGGGCCCTTAAATCCAGCAGTTCTTCTTCGCCACGGGTCTACATCAATCCTCTCGTCTGAGAGTGCTAGCAGGCAAGCAACTTCTCGCCCTTGCAACTGGTCGCAGCACCACGCCCCACACTCCCCAAAAGAACCTGCAACTTTTGAAGCCGAACCCCCGAACTCCAAGCTCCTGCAAAACCAACCCAGCAAAAATCCAACGCATTCTGTTGGAGAGCTTAGGGTTTTTGGGGGTCCACGATTAAGGGATGAATGGTCAGGGGTTTAAGGCCTAACTGAAATTACCCTAGATAGAACCAACCTTTCCTAGACTTGTGGGTCATCCACTCAACAAGGTCGGGTTCGTGGGGTTCAGCTAAGACGACTCGAGAAAAAAAACATTGGATTCCTTGAGAACACACGTCGCCACGACGCAGTCTTCAAATTTAGGTGGGGATTAGGGCAGTTTCAGGGTTTGGGAGACATAAACTTCAGCATTTCAAGGGTTTCTGGGCTTAGGCTTTGAGGAATTTCGAAAGCCAGAACATCCACAAACAAAACTTCTAAACCCTCCTGAAACTCAATAGAAGCCACTGAATTTTGAGAAGCCTCCCAAAATGTTGCCATGGAATTTATTTTGGAAATCTTGTTTCCAAACCCAAAACCCAGAGCCCTAAACCCTCAAGCCCAAATTCTAAGCCCTCGATCTCTGAAAACCCTACACATAAGCATGACTATAAGCCCCAAACGCAAAACCCCAAATAACCCCCTTTGAACCCTAAACCGTAAAACCCCCTAAACTCTAAACCGCCTCCTCTTCGTCGTCTGAACCAGGGCTCATGGAGGTTGGCGATGGCCTGCTCAAGGGTTTCTTCAGGTTCCGTAAGGCTCCATCGGTTCTATATGGGGCCTCCATGAGGGGTAGCATTTGGGGTTGAGCTTTAGGGTTTAGGGTTGAGGGATTTGTTCATGTCGTAAACATGAAACCTTACATCCCTGACTGTGGTAATGTTGAACCTTGATGTGCTTGTCCAGGCACCAGTGAAACTCGCCAAACATTGCATGAGGTGTTCGCTTTCGCCAAAAGGCTTAGCAAGAGCTGGAGGATGTCGGTAGTATGAATTGGCCTATATTCCCCCAAATATTCATGCGGTAAACTGCCCGCACCAAAGACCCCTGCAACTCAACAGACTCTTTGCGATTTGTGGATTTGCGGTCAAGTCTGAAAAGGAAAAGGCCATGAAGTAGCTTGAAGCATCATGAAACGATTTGATATCTTTTCAAACTGGGGCTTATGAGACTTTACATGTTCCGAATGGTTGCTGAAAACTTTAATGATTGTTTACTCTTGTGTTTTGGTACTTACATACAGCATTGCACAGGGTTCAGTAGAGCTTGGGGTTGTGGGTTTGCAGCGTAGTTTTAGCATCAAGGTTAGCACCATGGTTCTAAATCGCAGCTACCCTGCATGACTTCAGTCTAGACAGTTCTGGGCTGGAGTGAAGATAAGGTTCCTCGCTGGGTTCCAAAGATCATACCAGAGCCGGGATGAGCAATCACTGCAACGTTGTGGACTACATCAACCTATCATGATGTGCATAACACTTCAATCCAGGGGGTTTGCAAATGTCGGGGCGACTTTTTGTACTTGCTAGGCGCCCTGTAGAACAACCTTCTCATCCGTGAAATCTTGCGAACGAAAGGACCTTCAGAAACGGCTTACACCCCCCCTCAGATAACCTACCTACTTTGATTAAGACACTAAAATAGGATTCGTAAGGGCTTTAGAAGAAGTTAAGTTCTGGTTGGGTAAGATGAACCCTGAAGCCCCCAAGCGCCAAACGCTACATCCCTGAACGCGTAAACCCAAAAGCTATGCCGGATTGTAGCTAGCAGCCTCGCCGTGGGCACGGGCAGATCAGCTGGTGACGACCTGAGCATGAGAGGCGTGGCCGGTAGGGTCCACGGAGTTAAGATGATCTAAGATTCCTTGTCTCCGGCAGTCTGGGGTTTGGCTAGTTGCTGCCTTGCCTCTCAAGGGTTGGGCTCCAGGATTTGTAACCATTACGGAAATCGACGCTCTTTTCGCAGCAGCCGTTTTGCACCCAGCCGTTTTTTGCGCCCCGGAAGGCAGCGCGCGGCCAACCACAGAGTTCTCGCAACTCTCGGGAGCTATCTATGGAGATGTGCTGTTCCACTATTTCTACGTCGCTACAACGTGCGACGAGCCTCGGCCGTGAACATGCCGAAGCTCGCGGCGATGGGCACGCGAAGTCTTCGCTTCGACTTGCTAGCTGCTAGCCCACGCCTACGGCCTGAGTCAAGTTCTCCACCGCCACCTTAAGTCCTGTAAAGTCCCACCCACCCACCCACCCACCCAACCTGAAGTCAAACACATATCTTGGCCACCCGAAATTCATCCTTTTATCCCAAACACAGGACATCTGATCCACAACAAAAAAAGTTACAATCAAGGGGGCAAGGACCCCCTTTTGGGGTCTCAAGGATCCCCCTTACATCCGAAATTCTTAACTCTGATAAATAAACGCTCTGAACCCCCCGGGTTACCCGACAGCGCTGTAGGATGCGAGCCAGCAGTGACCGTTCTTTCTGACATGCTCTGAGCCGTCGGAGCCTCAATGTCTGGGAAGTGGAGCTTAGAGGTTTAGGGTTTAGAGTTTGAGCTTCCGGATTTGGAGTGTAAATCGGGTACCTTAAAACCGAAATGTCAAAAAAATAACATCTAAACCGGGTGATCAGGTTCCGGTGCTCAGGAGTTCTCAAAACAAGGTGACAAAAGTCTTGATACTGAAATTCAGCAGTTCGGAATTCCGTGCTTTTCGGAGACACCCAAATTCTGGAACTCCAGAAGGCTTTCAGAGCAGACTATGTGTTCGGATAACGTGGCGGCATCAATGGGCTATCGGTTCAAGCTGTACTTGATAAGCTTTGAAGTTAAAGGGTTCGGGTGACAATCGCTACGAAAATGCGCCGACGAAGAATGCCGGGATCGGGGCAGATTGAAGTGCTTGAGTAGGGCTGCAAATTTCGAGCGCACTGAAGATCTCTGACGGCCAGACTTGGATCGCCTCTGTGTGACATGAACAGATGCAACAGTTACAATCTGCATCGACGCGAGGGTCCAGTCCTTCTTTGAGCGCTTAGATTCAGTGTTCGCAGAAGCACGTGCGCATGCTACGTTGGAATCGCTACACTTGCATTGCGCTTCTTCTTCAATGCAACTTTCTGTACAACGAATACTCATCGGCTGATATCTGATATCTTAGCTGCTCCGTCCGAAGAAACAAGGTTAGAGGCCTGATGTCTCGAGCAGAAACGTCTTAACCATGCACCCGAACTTCGCCCTGCGAGATTGAACATACCTGCTTAAACCCTAATCCTAAACCCGTTCGCAAGCCTCACATCCACAACTCATCCAAGAAGCACTGGTATTCTGGTATTCAAAACTGTGTGAAGGCTACCGGTGAACAAATAAAACCTCTAGCCCTCCTCGTGCCGACACGAGGGAAGGAGAGGGAGGGAAGGGCGGGAGAGGGGGGGAGAGGGGGGGAGAGGGAGGGAGAAGGAGGGAGAGGGAGGGGGAGGGAGGGAGAGGGCTCAACACCGTATGAACCACGGCTACATCTTAAACCTCGACACACTGCAACCAAACTAAAGAAAACATCGTGAAACCCACAAGCCCGATGGGCCTACAGCCCAACTACGCTCCACTATTAGGCTTTGGGTTTAGGGTTTAAGGTCAGGGATGCATCTCCAAATACCCTCTATATTGAGGACTTCAAGGGCCCTGACATTGGAGCCAATGTGGCTCGCCTCAAAGAGTATGGGGCTTTGGGGTATATGATTTTGTAATCATCAGTCCTAGGAGATGTTCTGGCTAGGTTTTCACACCCCCATTATCAGAAACCTTCAAACATCTAGGGCAATATTGCTGAAAGATCAAAACGCTTCTGCAGCCCCAAATTTGATGGCAGGAACTTGGGAACCGAACAAGCCCTCGAGCCTATTCCCCCTGAAGCCGAGAATCTACAAACCCTTTAAGCACAAAACCTTTGAACCCTCTCAGGCCCCATGAAAGACAGCAAACAAAGAACTTGGAAACCCCTTTTTAAATACAAAGCCCTCAGTAAAAACCCTACACTACTTGGGAGCTTTTGGGAAACCGACAACCAAGGCCACAGCTGTTGGCACCGTCGGCGCAACGAGAGTTTCGCCTGTGGCAGGGTGGAGGCTTTTGGGGGGGGAGCCCTTCAAAAGTCAGCGGTTGGCATGTAGTTGTTGATGGTCCCGGGGAGGGGGGGGGGTGTTTCTTTTAGGGTGATGGTTTGTTTGCTCGATAAGCGCGAGGAGCGTTTAGGGTTTCTGTTGAGTTCAGGGCTTGACCTTAAGGGTTTAGGGTTGAGGATCCAGTGCACAAAGTCAGGTATGCTAAGTGCTGCCATTGCTGTTGGCAGTGCTACTTCTACAGGAAACTATGTATGTTAGAGGAAGGTTTGAGTAAACAGCCTATCCGAACCCCTACAGCCAAAGCCCATGGCACGCTTGCAAAAGCCCTCCAAGCGTGCCTTCTTCCTCGCAAGGTGTCGTCGGCGATGGTACGTCTGTAGGCACGGGCATCTCCGTCGGAGACTGCGGTGCGCCTCCGTTTAGGGTTTGTGGTTTTGGATTTAGGGTTAGGTTTAGGGAGCTTAATGATTCCAGCCATGACAA
Organism: Symbiodinium necroappetens; assembly: GCA_905231915.1. Taxonomy (NCBI): domain Eukaryota; class Dinophyceae; order Suessiales; family Symbiodiniaceae; genus Symbiodinium; species Symbiodinium necroappetens. Next base: position 73,735 of record CAJNJA010083474.1, on the reverse strand, counting down.
CTTATGGGGCTTGCCCTTGGCTCTTTTGGCCCCTTTCAAACCCTTTTTGGGGTTTTGGTGTTTAGGGTTAAGGCAAGTAAATCAAGCTGCACCTTAATAGAACTGTGGAATTTGAAATTCAGTCTCTTAACAAGGGTCCAGAAACGGACCGTAGGGCCCTCTAAAGTTGACTCTAAAGTAACGGGAGATGTAAACCAGGACTCTCAACGGTTGTATGATCAGGTAATGGCGGTTATAAGTACGTAGTTGCAACTATAGCCCTGGGAAGCCCTATACTTAACCATTCGCCTTGGACTAGATTATTAGTACTACCATATGAGGGACCCTTCGAGGGTACTATTTCTTATTTCTCGGTCTGTAGTAGGGGCAGGATTCGGTAATCAATGCTAGGGTCTAGGGCTCAGGGATTTTACAGTAGGGGGTGTCCGTCTATGGGGAGGGTTCACGCGCGAATCCACCCCATCAAATCCTGGTTCTTGAACGCGCAGGCTTAAGTCCCGATTACACTCCCGACTCAGGCACAGGGGCTTATTTGTATATCAAGGCGCTACACTACATACAATTAAACCCTACGAGTTTCAGCCTTCCGCAGCCCTAAACTTGCACCACTCCCTAAACTCAACAAGATCCAACCCCCGTAAACCTTACCAAAATAATGCAACAAGCGCCCAACGGCCCTAGATCCAAAATCCTGAAACCGTCAAAAACCCTATTCTTACACTGTTCAAAGACCTATGAACCCTTTATAAAACCTGTTTGCCCCATGCCGAAACCGGGCCTGAAGAGAGGGCTGAGCTTGCCATGGCCTCGCAGAGGGCGAGGGAACGGAACAGTGCTTGTAGCGTTTTAGGGTTAGAGTTAGGCTTTAGGGTTCAGGGTTTCGGATTTAGGGGTCTGGGGTTTAGCATGTAAGCGACTAGGTTTCTGAGGGTTTGGAGCTTTGTGGACCTTGGCGGGGTTAAGGGCTTGGGAGTACGGGAAAACAACGAGAAGAAGCGAGAACACTTAAGAACCTGAAAGCTTTTCGTAAGCAGAGTGGTTCAACGCTCCTTTACCGAGGGTCTTTATAGGACTTCGTCAGGGGACAAGGTTCATCAGTATGTGGCAGATGGCTTTCCAAGGCTGAGACAGAAACTATAACTATAGGATGCTCGGCATATACGAGACATGGCCTGGTTAACACCAAAGACCCAAGCCATTTTGACACATACTGAAACCTTACAAACGCCTCAATAAAGTTTGACCCCTTGTGAGCCGTCTACTTAAATCCACAACCCTTCGCCTGCAACACTGACCTAAGTTTCGAAGCCCTCGCCATCTGGCAAGAGTTCTACAGAACCCCCAAGCCCACAACCCTAAACCCAAAATACCGATAATCCTAAGGCCTTTCACTGAAGTTCTTAGAAATCGCTCGACCCCGCTGCTGGGCTCCCCCACCGACGAAGCCAACATCGCCGACTCGAGAGCCTTTCGTCTGTTCTGCGGTATGCCGTCCTCTAAATGCAGGTCCGTTTGTAAGTCCCCAATGTAATATGGCACCCTTATGAAAAGGACCCTCAAAGGGACCCTAATTTAGAGAACTACCCGTACGCCCTTGGCAAGAAGCACTAGCAAAGGTAGTAGCAACCAGCAGCAGCGGCAGCGAGAGCGTAGCAGGAGCAGGAGTAGGTGTCGGAGTGGGAGTGGGAGTAGGAGTGGGAGTAGGAGTGGGAGTAGGAGGAGGAGCGGGAGTAGGTTACTACGAAAAGCACTATTACTGTTCCTGTGATTACTGGCCTTCTTCATTTTCTCTTGATCTACAGTTTGTCCTTGTCGGCGGAGTAGGGTTGAGAGAGTTCGGGGTTTATGCTGTGAATTTAGGGCTGTAGGGATCAAGCCTCACGAGCCCCAAAGACAAACAAAAAACAATCCCTGAAACCGAGATGCAAGAAATCCCCCCCAAACCCCCAAAAATCCTAGCTCCAAAAGGCCCCCTAAACCCGATGCCCCTTGAACAGCAGCAGCTCAGACTCCGGCGACGACCGGCGGTTTCTTGGCTTTCCTGGGCACCTGAAAGCAGCCGTCTCGAGTTAACGTTGAGGATCGGGTTTTGGATTTTGGTTTTTTAGATTCAAGGTTACCTAAACCCTATAAACCCTAAACCGGATTCCAGGCTTCTTTTACTGTTCGTTGTCACGGCCTGGAGCTCAGAACGCGTTCTGGGTTTTGGGGTTGAGGGTTTAGGGCTCCAGGGTTTGAGCCCTTAAAGGAACCCTTCCTGAGAGCTGAAGGCGGCTACTCGCGTCTTTGCTGATGCAAGGCTTCGGGGGAGACGACTTGGGGCCTGTGTTTAGAGGGTTTGCAGGCTTCGGTTTTTTCAAGGAGGGAAAATCGAGACCCGAAACATCCCAAACCCTGAACCCTCAACCACAAAGTCCTGCATCCTCAACGCCCAAACCCTAAACCGCCAAGCCAAAACCTCTGATAGCCCAGCGAACACGCGTCTAGCACTTAAACCCACCCTCAGCACCTCAAAGAAGACTCTTGAAACACTGGAAAACTCCGTGTTTAAGTGAATTCCCGGGACCGCTACCAGACCTCTATAGAGCATAATCTGGAAGCCTCATTTAGGGATCAGGGTCTGGGCTTAGGGTTTAGGGTCTACGGTTTAGGGATTAGGGTTTGGGCTTCTACTCAGAACACCGTTCTTGTCGGCTCCTTCTAAAGGTTCACGAATTTGGGCTCGGTTCAATTACTTGTTTGAACGGCTGTTTTGGGATGTACGTACTATACTATGCATATCAAAGGAGCCCTTCAATTGTCAACAAGGAACCTTCAGTGCAGGGACACAGCTGCTGGGCAAAAGCCTGCTTGACCCCAGCACACTCAAAGTATGGAATCAAAGGAAACTCCCTATCAGGGGTTCTGCAGGATTTGATTTGGCTCATCCCTAACCTAAGCCCCTTGAACCCCCATTGCCCCCAAAACCCCCAAACCTTTAAACCCCTAAACCCCCAAACCTTTAAACCCCTAAAACCCCTAAACACTTATAACCCCAAAACCCAAACTCCATATTAGACCCCCCTGAACCCAAAAATCTCGGGGAGTCCTGGGGCCCCTACTGGCGGCTCCGTGGGCGAGGGCCGCTCCGTGGGCACCGGCAGCTCACTGGGCGACTGCGTTGCGGCCTCCACGTCGGGAGCAAACTTCGAAGAATTTTAGCTGGAGACATCTGTAGAATTCTAGGCTTCTGAAGAGCTGCTGAGTCGCTTTACCTGGGTTTCTGAGCTTTTTCGACTGTCGTGCGCGTGTTTCGTGTGGGATCTTTGCCGACTCAAGGCTGACTGCTTTATTGCTTTTAAGGGTTTGAGGTAAAGGGTTTTGGGTCGGGGGTCGGGATTTAGGATTTTAGGTCGAGGGTTTGGGGTTGGTCAGGAGCAAATGGGTTGCAGCTTGAAAAGGTGTCTGGGCCTCGGGCTGCGGTAGATCATTAGGATCTTGTTTCTTACTTGGAGATCGGAACTATGGCTTGCGGCTTGAAGGCTTAGAATTTAGGGACAAACATTTTTTGGAAAAAACATTAGAATCCATTTCGTAACTACAAATATGCACCAAACATCACTAAAGCACCGACCCGAAAACCTTGCAGTCTCCCTTATGGTGCTCCTCACACTCTTACTGGAACCGTCACAAGAACAAGCCGTCTTCGTTCCCCAGGGCCCCTGCCGAAGATGAAAGCCCTGCGGCCGAGGAATATTCCTGCAGTGAGAAAGGGCCAAGAAGAGTCCTTTCGAGGACAACTAGACCCTACAAGGAGCAGGGGACTTTGTCAATAGGGTTACGAGTAGGATAACTAGTCCTGCAAGCTTACGTCCGAAATCCAGTGAGAAGCATAAGCGCAGTATGAGAGCCCGGATGCGCAGGATGCACCGGAAGCTCAGCACAAGCCAAAATGAGATATTGTGAGCAGTACCCTTGTACCCCCGTTTATTTCGGGGCTGCTTCTTGGAGCTTACTTCTAGGAGAAGCGGTTCTCGTGATTCTTTGATAGGGGAATCTCCCAGTAATACCATTGTTTGTGAAACGAAGAGCGCCTTATTGAGGAGCCATAAACAAGGCTTCTATGTACCGTAACGGTAAACATCCTTGAGTAAAAGACACTTCGGGAGCGGGCTCAACTACGAGCAGGGGCAGGGCTATGGCGTGGGCGGGTGTTGTTTGAGGGGTTCGGAGTAAACGCCAACCGATTTGTGAGCCTCCTGGACAAGTACGATCTTCCTTGATGAGGACATACTCCTAACTTATTTGTGGCTCTCCGCTGCGGAATTGGATTGCAACCCCTATGGAGACTTGGGGGCACGGAATGATTGGGCCCTAGGGATAAAGTTTCGGGTCCCAGAACTCTGAACTCTAGATGTAGATGGGTTGTGGCGCTATTCAACTGTAAGGGTCATTGCTGTAATACCATCGCTGCTGTTGCGTTGCTGTTGCAAATGCTGTTCCACTTGTCTGTGTTCCGATGGTGATACTGTTGCGAGACCCCCATTCGGCATGTCGCGCTAGGGCCAAAACTCCGCAACATCCGCGCCCTGAACCCCGCCCGGCATGCACACCGGCGGCCTGTGGCAACGCAGAAGGTGGACGGATCACCTCATGGATCGGGGGAGCGGGGTTGACAATCGCTAGACTTTAGGTTTCGGGCCTGGCTTTGATCAACAATGCAGGTCGTGTTGATGAACATGCAGCTTATGCCTTAAAGTCTATGAGCCCTCAACCCTAACCCTCAAAAAAAACGAGAATCCGTGGAGTTTGGGGATCTTGGGTGCGGAATGCTGTCCGTCACTTCTCGACGAAACCCTAGCACTCCTACTGCTTCCCTGCCTACAAACGATGTGAGCACCAAAAACCGGAAGAAAAAAAAAGCAGCACCCTCCTAAATCCGAAGTCATTCCATCCTAGAGTAAATCCCAACTACAGATTCCGGAATAGAGAATCCAACCAGACTGGTACAGCCACAATAACCACTTCAACCAAAAATTGCCTAATCCCTAAACCCCAAACCTTAAAGAAACTCGTAAGACTCTCGCCTCGGCGTGTGGACGGGTCCAGTGAGGGGAGGTCGGTGATGGCATCTCCGTCGGAACCATGACAGCCACCTCCTGGCATACGTTTCCCGGCTTCAGGGTCAAGGATTCTGAGGTTTCGGTATCAGGGGTATAGGCCTTCAGGGTTTTAGGGTTTCAGGGCTTTTAGTGGTGAGCGGACCTTCATTTCAAAGACGGTTGTGAAGTCCGCTAAAGTGCAGCTGATCTGCGTATGCTGCAGGTTTGCTGATTCAGCAACGATAGATGGGTATGCCCCTGCACCTCCGAAAAGGTAATTCTAGGGTCAATTAAGGAGTAATTCTAAGGTCTAGGACAAAAAGCCATTTAAGCTCCAGCATAATTAGTAGCCACAAAATTGGAGAACTGGCATCTCCCGCCGTAAGGTGTAAACCCTAACTTGCGCTGCTTGGGGTTCCCAGTTCGCCGAGAGCTCAACCGCGGACAATCACCCCCAAAGCCCGCAACCCAAAGTGAACCCTAAGTTCCAAACCCCACCAGGCCTCCACAGCAACCGTCCACAACTCGGAACTCAAGACCGACACCCCCAAAGCTAGAAATCCCGAAATGCAAAACCAGCTTTCGATTTCGAGGCTTTCAGATCTGAGCGGAAACCTGCGACAAGCTCTGAAAAGGCCAAAGACTAAAGGCTTAATTTGTTTGGCTTTGTGTCAATGCCTTAAAGAATAGAATAGGTTTTGTGGTAGGCTTTGAAATAGTTATTCATAACATGAGCAGTTGCTTGCAAAACTATGTAGAACCCTACATTACGGGATGCAGCGCTTGTTTAAGGTTTAGGGTATGATTTATGTTTCCCGGTTTCGGGCTTGTGGGTTCTGAGTTCAAGGGTTAGGTTCCCCGGGTAACGGATGTTTGTTGCTGTGTCTGTGCTGCTCCGACTCATAGCCGTGAAGATACACCTACACACGCACAGAGATGTAAGCAACGAGCAAACACAGCAAGCTGGATGAAACAGGTTTAGGATGTATGACTAATCCGAGTGGTTGCGGGTTGAAGGTGGTGTGGCTCCGTCTTTCACAGCTTTAATTCTTCAATTCCTAAACATCAAAACATATACTAACATACTCTAAATCCTCGAGTTCTAGACCTCAATCCCCCAAGCCCCGAAACTCAAAGTAACAGCAGCAACAGCATAAACGCCGTCGGGAGGGCCGTCGGTGAGGCCCGCGGCCTCTTTACAGGGCTTTAACATGGGTCTTCGCGTGTTGTTGCGACCACGATCTTGATAGGGTTTTGAAGGATTGCACAAGGGATACATCTTTTATCTTCCAGCATACTGCGGAACCGAAGCGTGGTCTGGAAATTAAAATGTAGAACATACTCCGAGGCAGAAGCCTCTGGCATGGGAATCGCAAGTTTGAGGACCTCTGTAAATCCAAGAGCTCAGGTGACACCTCGTTCAGAAAGCCGAAAGGCTGTCGTACTTCCCCAATAACCCGAAGACACACAGGAAACTTTGGGCATGAAAGAACTAAGCGGCAGGGCTGCGTATTATCCTCTACGCCCCATCAACTCCGGACCCTGGTCATGCCTTTTCATGACTTCCCAATGGCAACGGGCACCATGTTCTCGGGGCATCACTAGTTACTGGCGACGAACTGGGTTTCGGGGCAGATTTGGAGTATGGTCTAAAAGTTCATAAGGGATGCCATGACCAACTAAGTTAAGTTTCACCTCTCAGACCACTACTCCTGTACCACTTGGGCAGGGAAGAACTAAGAACTCAAAGCCTAAAAGCCCAATCTGCAAATCCTAAACTCCCAAGCCCCCCAACTTCAAACCCTAATCCCTTAAACTCCCAGGACCCTAAAACACCACAAACACAAGCCCTAAAGCCCCAAAACCCAAAACCATGAAAACAGAAGCACACACATCCGAAACCCAAACACCAATACTTTCGAAAAGCTCCCACACTCTTCAATGACCGCGACACCCAAATTTGAAAAAGAACCCGAAACCCAGTTGACCGAAAGCCTTCACTCTTAACCCCAAGCCCCAAGTCCTGAGCAAGAAACCCTAAACCCAAAGATGTTGAGAAGCTTGCCCGAAACCTTAAACATCTAAAACCTTCAAGCACGAACCTTGTTTTAAAGACTTCGGGGTTCTTTCAAGGGCTCAGGGAAGCCACACACAAGCTCTTCTAGCAGCCCTTTTACCTAGTAGCCCTTAAAGCAAGGGGCATCTTGAAGGAAGCCTCTGAAGAACTCTCTTCTTAACCGTAAACCGTAAACTTGAACCCTAAAAGAAGGAGTGCTGTTCCAACTATGAACAAACCTCCAAAGCCTAAGCAAGGAATCCTCCTCTAACTGTCTTAACGCACTAAAGACTCCTAGACCCCAAAAGAGGAATCCTCTTCTCATAACAAAAACCCCTTATACCCCAAAAGAGAAATCCTCTACCCCAAAAGAGGAATCCTCTTNNGTCGGTCGTCGTAGCACAGTACAGTATTGCAATAGCACAGTATTGCAGTATTACAATAGTACAGTACAGTAGTACAGTATTACAATAGTACGGTAGCAGTACAGTAGTGCGGTATCAGAATAGTACAGTAGTACAGTACTACAGTAATAAGTACAGTAACTAGTATCTCTTTCAGGAGCTACTCTCTTTGCAATGCTGGAACGATCGCCGTTGGCCTCTCTCTGCAATACTGGAGCGGTCGTAGTAATTGCTTGGCTTCTAAAGCTTGCTGCCCTTTCGAACCCAAAGCTTTCCCAATGAAGGGCTTGGGGGCTGTTAAAAGTGGCTTTCCTTTTGAATCGAAAGCTTTCCCAACAAAGGGCTTGGCTTCTAAAGTTTGCTTTCCTTTTCCTGGCTTCTGCAAGCACCACCAGAAGGCCCTCCCCGGAAGGAGTTTATAATTGAGGAGGATTTATACTTCGGAAGAACGGCGTTTGTTAGTATTACTCCATCAGGATGGATTGATGTTTTGCCGCCGGAATAGGGAATTGTATTAAGGAAAGCATGGTTTCTGCGATCCTTTAAATCTACGGTTTCGGAGTCCCGTGGCTTGTAAAGCAAAGCTTCCCGAATCAAGGGCTTGCTTCCTGAAGTTTGCTGCCCCTTTGAACCCACAGCTTTCCCAATGAAGGGCTTGGCTTTTAAAGCTGGCTTTCCTTTTGAATCGAAAGCTTTCCACTCAAGGGCCTGGGTTCTAAAGTTTGCTTTCCTTTTCCTGGCTTTTGCAAGCACCACCAGAAAGCCGTCCCCGGCAGGAGTTTGTAATTGAAAGGGGGTGACAATTCGGAAGAACGGCTTTTGTAGGAACTCCATCAGGATGGATTGCTTTTTTGCTGCCGGAATGGGGAATTTCATTAAGGGAGGCATGGTATTTGAGATCATCTAAATCTGCGGTTTCGGAGTCCCGTGGCCTCGCAGATTCTCTTTCTGCCATGCTAAAAGGGTGGCAGTAATTACAGTTTTGTCTTTTTCTGCAATACTGGAGCGGTCGTAATAATTGCAGCTTTTCTCCGTCGTCTCTTTCTTTGCAATACCGGAGCTGATTCCCACAAAGCTAAGCAAACCGACATCACGAAGCTCTTGCAAAAATAATGGGTTTAGGGCGTCGGGTTTTCTATTGGAGGGGGGGGGGGGTTGTAATCGAGTTCTGGGGGTCAGGTTTCATAATTGAGAGAGGGTTAATAACTATGAGGTCAACATTAGACCCTAAAAGAGGAATGCTCTTCCAATTATTAAGAAAGCTCCAAAGCCTAAGCCAGGAATCCTCCTGTAAGTATTAACGAAGCCCTATGCCCCAAAAGAGGAATCCTCTTCTCACTACGGAAACCCCCGTATACCCCCCAAAAAACAAATGAATGCTCTTCTGATCACTAGAAGAAGCCCATCTGAAGGAGCCCGGCCTGACTTGAGCCTGAGCAGCAAAGGCTCTGACTCTAGAGATCCCGGGCTTTGGGGCGAAAAGGCTCGAGGTTGTTTTTTTTTTTTGCTTTTTTGTGTGTTTGAGAATTAGGGTTTAGGGCCTCGGGTTTTAGGGTGTCGGGATTAGGGTTGAGGGCTTTGGGGTTTGGGGTTTAGGGCTTTGGGGTTTAGCGTTTAGGATTTGGGCTTAGGGGTTCAAGTAGGGTTTGGGGTTTAGGCTTTGGGACTAAAGGCTCTAGGGTCTAGGGTTCTCTGATTCTCTCGTCTGTGATTTCAGGGCTTCAGGGGAACAAGCTTGAAGATGCAGGGAAGAAAACCCAAATGTAGGGGCTTTAATACAATTCAAGGCCACTACATTACAGTATCTGCTTTAATGGCTTTTTTGGAGGATGCGTGGCAAAGGCTTTAGGGGCATTAGGCTTCAAGAAAAAATGGCTGAGGGAAGCCATCAGGGCTTGTACGTGGGCTTGGAGGTGTGTTGAGAATTATCCTGTGTGCTGTACGAATTTGGACTGGCTTGTAAGGTTGAAGGCTTTCGTACGGTGCTGGCAGGCTTCACGATTTTCGGACTTTTGAAGGCTTTGGAGTTACACTGTTTACACTTAAGGCCAGCTTGGCTTCATGTTGTCGGCAATATTTCTGTCTAGCAATTCAGGTGTTCTTTCTCGTGAAGGGAACAAGGTGGCGGGTCTACAGTTGTGGGGTGGAAAGAAGGAGCGAATTACGGCGTAAGCCCTCTACTATCTCTACTTCTTCCGGTTTGCGCAATGAAACACAAAAACGTAGCAAGCGAACACAAATTCTATACATTCGCAACAGTACAGTAACATATAGTAACATCTTACGAATCAAAGTCCCTACTACTCGCAGACGAGCACCAAAACACACTTTTTGGAAGACACCGTTCATCAGGGCACCAAGATAACCTTGCCATCCCAAACCACGCTAAGCCTTGCACTGTCGGCGTGAACTCTTGCATCTCGATAAGGATGTCATATCAAGTACCCGTCCGGGGCTCATGCTATGTGAAGCTGAGGGTCGAGGGTTTGAGAAGGTTTTCGGGCTGAGTGTGCCGAGGGGTTCAAGGATGTCCGGGATTTCTGCTTCCCCGCTAAACCCGTTAGGACGCGAAGTTGGATTGAGAGCGCGCCTCCTCTTCCTCCGAGTCTGCCACAGGCACTGGCAACTCCTAGGAAGATCGCAAGCACGTCTATACGATAATGTCGGAGATATTTTTTGACCACCACAACGAGAGATAGCGGGAGAGAGAGAGAGAGAGGGAGAGCGAGACAGAGCAAGAAACAAACAACATCGAGTGTGGCAGAGAGGAGTGAAAGTGAGAGTGAGAGTGGGAGTGAGAGTGAGAGGAAGAGTGAGCGTAGGCGTTATGGGTAGTATTCGGTACTTGAGAAGACTTAGGAAGGAGTACCCCGATCCTAAAACATTAAGCTTCCACCAATCCACGAGCAACAACATCACCCTCAAAACACTGGACGTAAACCAGTAAACAGCAGGTTAAGGCTGGCAAAGAGAAAAAGGACACACACACACACAAAAAAAAAAACAAAAAAAGAGACAAAATAAAACAAACAAATTCGCAAAACCTATGAATTGTCGATCCGTCTGTACGCCCCACGGACCCTGCATCCCGACCAGGGTATCCAAGAGTAATGAAATTTCGTCTGGAGGGCCTTCCCCATGCTCTGGCGAGCAGGCTCGAGTTGCTTTGCACTTGGCTAAGTAGCTATTCTTGTATCTTCCTTTCAGTTAACACTCAGTTAACACTACAGTTAGCACTGCCAAAATGCTACAAAAAACAGCATTTAGTTGGTTTTATGCATTAAAGAAGCAAAAACCTAGTTCTTATTGCTCTGAATGCTGGGAGGGGAGAAAATGCTGGTCTTAGCAGCCTTTCGGCAGTATGGAAAACATAGAAAACGCATGTATGCCATGTTGCCGTCCAAAGCCAAACCAGACATTTGGCCAAACCACCCGGAATTGTTCCCCTAGCAGGGATGGAGGAAACCTTGCACCGCTCACATGCTGACTCATGATATCGGATCACCAAAACCCAGGACCCCATGTTGAATATTGATGATAGTGTGCCATGTGGCTGGGGCAAGATTTTTATCAGTGGAGCCCGTGGCCCAGGACTGGACATCAATGTTGAACAGGGGGGTGCGGGGTACTCGTATCGTTGGTCTACTCAAACTGGTTCAAGATTTCTTCCATCAACAGTAGGACCTAGGATAGCCCCTCCAAAAGAGGGTTCTCTTTCCTCTTGGATTCACTTGTAATACCCTCAACACATGCCACCGGTCTGTAAGGGCCGTTTATGGCCGTTAGCACTAGGATCTAGGATACCTCTTATGATCCTTATCCATTCTCTATCAAGGGAGGGGTCTCCTTCCTCAGAAGCTTGCATTAAGCCATATTAAACCCCTAGACACCCTCATAAAGAGCTGTAGAACCCTCCAAAATCGTCATAGAAAAACCCTCAGAAAGCCCAGTAGTAGAACCCTCCAAAATCCTCATAGAAAAACACTCAGAAAGCCCAGTAGAACCCTCCAAAATCGCCATAGAAAAACCCTCAGAAAGCCCAGTAGAACCCTCCAAAATCCTCATAGAAAAACCTTCAGAAAGCCCAGGTGAACCCTCCAAAATCCTCATAGAAAAACCAAATCCTCATAGAAAAACCCTCAGAAGCCCAGTAGAACCCTCCAAAATCCTCATAGAAAAACCCTCAGAAAGCCCAGCCCAAAGAACCAGGAGACTCTTAGGGCGCAGCAGACGGAGATCCGGCAGCAGACCTCAGCTCCCATCGGAGTTCTTTGAGCTTAGGGCTTTTAGGGTTTATAGGCTATATGGTTTAGGGCTTTGGGGTGTTAGGGTGTTAAGGTGTTAGGGTTTTAGGGTTTAGGGTTTAAGTTTGGGGATTTCGGCGCCTGAAGCATTGCAGTAGGGCTCCCTCGTACGAACCAGTATCAGGGTGTTGGCGTACAGGGCGTTTACATGGCTACCAATCATTCAAGCTTCTCTCTCATGAGCCCAAAGCCTCAACGCACGACAGCCCGAGAACACCTTGAACCCCAAACACCTACTCCCTAAACCCTACACCTCGTCAAGTTCGAGAGTCCCCTTCCACATCCTTCCACCAGGCCTCCCCAAACCTAAAAGGCCTGCAATATGGGCCTGAAGATAATCTGGGGTTTAGAGGTTTATCATGGTATGGTTGTCTAAGGATTATATGGGAGATGACTAATACCCCAAACTCTACAAAAGCAAAGACTACACCCAATCGATACCTGCGAGTTGGGGCCACCAAACCAGGGCCTTCTCAACTCGATGTCGGGGGGTTTAGGGTTTAGGGTTTAGGGTTCATGACAACCACGAGTTCAGACGGAACCTTCCACACGGACACTTAGACCAGGGCTTACGGTCGCAATGCGACAGTATCCATTTGCTGCCTGTGGTGGCCCTTCAACAGTTTTGCTCCTGCACAACAGTATGCTATACTACGAAGGTAAAACATCCCTAACCCCTGAGTGCTATATGAAACCTAAACCCTCAACATACTAGAACAGCCCAGCTTCCTTTGGCCATTCTATACAGGGAACCCTGGACCTAAAATCTTAAAAACCTCGAACCCGAAACATGTATAGGACCCTCCTTGTAGAATTCCTCATTGAACCCTTTTTTGTATTGAGGCCTAAAATGCTGAAACTCACCTCCCAGACTCCCAAGGCAGGGACGAGGACATGGGTGCCGACTCGGGCATCGGTGGTGGGAAGTCCGCCTCTGGTGGCCTCAGCACAGGGTACGGTAAAGTAGTAGTATAGTATGGTATAGTATAGTATAGTACAGTATAGTATAACATGATATGACAGAGTAGGGTTTGCAGGAATGATCAGAGTCCAAACGTTTGAGGTTTAAGGTAGGAAATAGGATTCAAGGGTTCAGGGTTTGAGGTTTAAGGGGTTAAGGGCATGGGGGTCTGGGGCATCAGATTCTCGGCCTCTTGGGTTGTAGATGTGGGGATTTTTGCATTTTGGGGTTGAGGGCCCTGAGCCAGGCCTAAGCCAGTCCGTTTACAAGTGCACTGCAGATTATCATACAATCATGTAGGGGCTAGTTGCTCAGGCCCTTTATTGGCTACAGTCCCATTGGATCCAACGTACCTACTCAGCATAAAGTACCGTAGGGGTTACATCATACGATCCCACTATAGAACATCATGTTCATTTTGAAAACAAGGCCGTGATTGAATAAGCAAAAACCTCACACGCAGTAAACCGGTTTGCAGGGTTCAGGGTTTGAGGTCCTTTCTTACGCTACTTCCAACTCCAACTCTGCAACAACGGGGCACTTCACTAACAAAGCCCTTGAACTCTTTGCACGCGGAGCTTTAGGCTTTCGATTCGAACACCCTAGTTCCGAAATCCAAACATCCTCATTCCCTATGAATGCCCAACAAGTCCTGACCGTGGGAGTTCTACCTTCGGTTGTTGAAAATCAAGCAGGATCCCGGCAAAGACCCCCCCCCCGTTTCAACAACACCCGAATATCGTTCCTAGGGCTTACATTCAGCACAACGTGATATCTGATGCGAGCCGTGTACGGAGACTTGCGACAAGGATGAGGCAGTGATGAAAGCTTCGTAGTCCAGTAATTTCCAGACCTCAAGCCCCAAGTTGTCAAGTCTAGCCTAGATGTATTCAGTTCAGACTTTATACAGTAGGGTCCTAAACCCTACCCACATATGCCGTCCAGGGCTGATACACAAGAGGCCCACATTGTCAGATGTACTCTACTGTGCGGTCAGAAACACGCCGTACTCAAAACCCTAAACCCTAAACCTTAAACCCTAAACCCCAAGCCTGAAGCCCCAAACCCGAAACCTTAAACCTTAAACCTTAAATCCGGAGCTCTAAACCTAACATCCTAAACCCTAACCCCATGACTCCACAGCCAAAGGAGGCCGCTTGCTGGGAGCCCGGCGCTTCCTCCACGAGCTCTGCCGGAGCTAAAGGCGGAGCCACAAGGGGCGCTGCCTGCGGGAAGGGTTGAACATTTTTGGGGCTTAGGGTTTAGGGTTTCAGGGTCTTAGAGTTTAGCTTGCTTGGCTTTCGGGCTTGGGGTTTTCGGGCGTAGGGTTAGAAGGATAAAAGGATCAAGGAACCCGACGCCGCCTATGTTTACAAGCAAGGCATGTGTACTTTTGGGGTGTGTAGTGCGGGAGTTTCGGGTGCAGCGTTTGGGACTATTTTAGGATTTAGGAATCACAGATTTGGACGCTTCGTACCTCTCCAGCCAAAGTCTCCAACAGCCTCGAGCTGGAAACTTAATTGAAGCACGAAAGGTATGGGGGCCGAAACCCTAAAGCCCAATGAACTCAAACCCCTAGCCTTAGAATTCCCAGCTTCTGTTTCTTGCACAGCAGGTGCTGCTGAAAGCCTCCCTGTACAAACTCTCTACCCCGAGGAATACCCCGAGCTTCCGGTACCCGTGAATATTGAATGTCTTTGTTTAGCTGTTTAGGGCTTGGGGTTTAGGGTTTGGGTGCGTTCGGAACTTCCAAAGCACAGTTTTCTGCACAGAAAAGCATCTGAAGAACGGCAAGCGAAGAATTCTTGTTCAGCAACATGGCACCAGATAAGGACATCTTTTGCGATTGCCAATGCTCTCCGATGCTAAACAGCAACGGCCAAAAATCACCCAATCCCATTCCCAACTGGCAAACAATTTGTTCGGGGTGCCCTAAGCCACCGAAAGAAAATCCCCTACACCCTAAGCTGGAATTATGGCTGCACTATACGGCCCCATTTCCTCAACCCTTCATGCCATAAACACCATCAACTTTCGGGCGGTATGAAAGATCCCTATAGAACTATAGAACCATCAAGAACCATGATAGAGCCCCGTGCAACTTCATAACACCCTGCAGGATTAGGGAAGACCATCTAGAGACAGTGTCAATGCCAAGCAGGGCCTTTGTCGTTTGGGGGCCATCCTGCCTCGTCTTCATCTGCCTCCTCTTCCACGACCTGTACATCTCCTGCCGAAGACCTGACTATGGACTGAGGGTCTTGGAGATCGAGGTTCTATGGCGATTCTTCAAGGGTTGCAGGGTTCTTGGAGGGTTCCACAAGGCCTCATATGATAGTCTATCAAATGAAGGCGTAGACCTTGCGGGGTCTTTTCATTGACGAAATCTGCATCAGCCTCACCTTGAACGATTGAGCCTTGGTCTCGATCGCCGCCACATACTGTGCTCACTACACAGACTTTGTAGTGATGATGTCGTTGCTACCAGGGGCGTCAGTGGTGTAATTCTCAACCTGCAGAACGTCTCTTGAAGACTCGGTGCATCTGTTGCTCGAACGACTGGCAGGCGTACATTCCTCAAAGTCTTGACAGTCAGGGTAGTTCTTGCCGAAGCCAGTGTATTGAATCAGCCCCAAAGCGCCTATCGCTGAACCCTTAATCCATGGAAAGCCTTGCAAGTCCGTCGTTAATCCATCCTCGGAAACAACATTTCCTCAGCTGAAGTAGCATGTCAAGTCCCCGGTTGTTCCTAAAAACTCTCGATGCCCATGCTTGCTTGGGGCCCGACGTTGGGGAGGGGACGTCCGTCGGCACCTCCGGTGGCAGCGGTATCGGGCTCAGGGTTCCTTTTCTGGCGACTGAAATGGATTGGAAGGGTCCGTTACGAGTCTACAATTACCCATAGGCTCCGGGGTTCACACCCAGGACCCCACAAGGTAACCCCAAAAAGGAACTACTTTGGAGCCTATGGGTAGTCCTTCTTGAAGGATTCAGGGATGGAGACGGAAGATACGGTCCAAGACCGAGAGCCTGCCCCCCGGACCGAGAACAGGCTGCAAGGTTTTGCAAGGTTTCTGGGATCTGAGGCTTCGGGTGGTTGGGGCTGACAGTTCAGGATGCTTTTTCCAGTTTGATCGCCAAGTGCAGCAGCAACTTTCCCAGCCCAATCACCCAAACCTTCCCAAATCCAAACCTAGGGGCCTCAGCAACGAAATGCTACTCCCGTCCCTTATGAAAGTACAAGACCTTCTTCCAATCATTTCCGCTCCTCAAGAATCCCAACTACACTTGCACTTGTTAAAGTGCCACTCAAGCCCTGATAGTCTGTTCTCTTCATTTCCGCTCTTAACCCTTTACATAAACCCAAACCGTAAACCCTAAAGCCTACCACTCCTAAACCCTACACCCTAAACCCATTCAAAGCCCCAAGACCTGCGCCCAAAATTCAAACCTCCAAAATGTTTGAAAAGTTAAACCTTCTGAAACCCGAGGATAACCTCATTTAAGCCGGAGCATCCCGAAGGGGCGTTTGCTGGGAGTGCCCGGCCGGCATGTCGGTTGGCGATCGCGGTCCAGGGCCGGAGTCGGACCTCGTTACCCATAAGGGTTATCAAAAAAGGGCTCCTTTCAGGACGATAAGCCTATAAGGCTATAAGGGTGTTCCTCTATGGGTCACCAAAAAGGGCTCGTCAAAAGATGCGCATATGGATTACGATATGGCTTCCTTTAGACTTGGGGGTTGCTACACAGGGCTCCTTTAAGGATTCGTATAGCTTTTCTTTCAAAGGTTACTATGAAGGGCTCCTGCGAGAATTGAGTATAGGGGCTGCTAGAAGGGTTACTGTAAGGGCCGCTCAAAAGGGGTTCCTTCAAGTTACTGTGAGCGAAGTGTAGGCTGCAGGGTTTAGGCATTTAGGGTTTAGGGTCTCGAAAAATAGTAATTAATTCTCAAAGATTGGATGTCGGAGAACTAGATCGTGGCGTCGAAGTTATTGCAACGCCCTCAACCGGCAGACATCCCACTGCAAGCAACATCATTAGCTGAACAGAGACCGGGACGACAGTTTGTCCCAACTCGACCCCGCAAAACTGAACATCGAAGCTAGAAACATGGTTCTCCCTAAAGCGTCCACCAGCTTCAAGTTCTCGATCCGATCCGACTCCGAAATGCAAAGATATGAAGCATGATCACCACGAGCCAGCGCAAAGCAAGACTACATGTCGCTTTCCACGCGCCAGTGTTTCAATTTTCTCTTTGTCTCAGTGGTTGAAGACTGTTGCCATCACCCACCATGACTGCGACAATGACCCATTATTGTCACCGTCCCCTAAACCCCCAAACCCTAAGACCATCCTCCTCACCGCGCAGCTCACCGTCCTCACCATTCTCATGGTTCTCAACGGCTCATGGTTTATAGGGCTCGTTTATGCGAGTCTAAAGGTCTAAAGTTCCGGATCTTTTCAGTGCTTGGGGTGCGGGGCCTCTGTGGGCTTAGTTTAGTGCTTCACAAGGGTAGGTTTTTGTCGGCAAAAGACTCTTACAAACATTTAAGAAGCCCGGAATACGTTCAAACTCGAGGCAGGGGCATTACGGCGCTTCCGGCCACAGCCGACTCATCCGGCGCTGGGACCTCGAGAGACGTGGGAGTCTTGACGATGGATCCTGGAGGGACACTTGCACAAACCGTGATGGCAAACTAGTTCCAACCATTAGATAAAGCCTTCTTGCTACGATTTATATGGATACTCAGGAGCCTTGGCCCTAGACTCTCGAAACCAGAGGGGACAGCAGGGTTGAGATCCGGACATCGAGATCCATCTGCGCTGACAGGGCGGCAGATTCCAAGGCGGCCTCGTCTTTTTTGGTTTGTCTAGGTAGGGTTGAGGGTAGCTCTGGTGGGAAATTTTGGAAGCCTAAACCCTGTACCCTAAATTCCTATAGAGTTTATAAAGGCTGTATATAGGGTTTTGGCCGTGCTTAGGCATTGTTTTGGTTTTCGTCGCAGATTCAGTAGGGCTTGCCATAGGACCACGCTTCACAAGCTACTTCAGACACCTGTGCTCCATAATTACTGCAGATCTACATGTGTCATAAACCACGAAGCAAAGCCCTAAACTAAACCATGAACTTGTTCAGGGCTCCTTTTGTGATGGAGAACTTGAAACCTCCAACAATGTGGCCTCGAAGGTGGGCGCGACCAGCGTCCTCGTCGGCCTCGGAACGCTTCGAGAAGTTGACGGATATATGAGAGCCTCTCGGAAGGGCTTTATCAAGGATTTGGCATCGTTTTGTCATAGTGCATTCAGGCTTCAGGCGGTTAGACTGGGTTGTTGGCGTTTACGATTCGTATTTAGAGTCTTGAGGGTCTAGGATCTGAAAAACGCGAGGTGTGCCCAAACAACCCTAAAATTGAAACGCTCTGCCCACACCCCGCCCTAAACCTTAATTAATGCTCTGCAAGAGCTTGGCGAAGTCACTGTTACCCTACGATGGGTGAGGTTTCGGCAGAGGGATTCGGGGGTAGGGCTTGGGTTTCGAGTTTAGGTCGTTTTAAATGATGTTCTATGGATTTCTATGGCATTCAAGCAGGGTTCGGGCTGAGGGCTTCGGTTGCCTTGTCTTTCTTTTTGTTGTTTGGGGGGGGGGGGGGNNGGTGCGAGCACGAAGATACGACTCCTCGATTGGACCAACCCCATGAAAGCCCTAACCCACCCGCCTTGAACCAAGAAACTTCAAACACCACCCTGAAGCCCCCTCCAGCACACTAAAACCAAAACCTCACAATCCAAACCTCCCAAAACCTTGGAGGAACTGTACCGGTAGGGCACTTGCGGAGGTGCAGTGTCGGTTACGATCGTCTCGGCCTCCATGGAAATGTGCAACTTCAGGACATGAGGCTTCAAGGACGTTCGTTTCTAAAACAAAACCCAATATAAACCATACATAGCTCGAACAAGCCCTTCCGACGGTATACCCTAAACCCGAACGCTTTCCCATAGCCCTGCAACCCTAAATAAACAGAAAATTGCCATAAACCCAAAAGCCTAACCCCAAGGCAACGACACCCTGATAGAAACCTGGGTCCTGCCATGGGGCCATAGTAATGTGACTAAGGCGACGAGAGTATATTCTACTATGATTACCCGTGTATGTATATGGAATTTTGCCAAGGGGGTACTAGCACTAAATAAAAACCCAATTCGCAAGACACAGTTTGAAAAGTCCAGGATTCTGAACAGTCGAGAACTTTAGAGTGTAGGGCTTAAGTTTAAGGCCCTAAGCCCTAAACCCT